>JAWQFJ010000011.1:158825-166976 GCA_034096865.1 Theodoxus fluviatilis
ATTACCGATCTTGTCGATTGATCCATTCTGCACTTACCAGTTGACTACACACTCGTATTATACACAAGGACAGAGGCACCAGCAAAATGCTCAGCTTGAGAGACATTCGAAGTCGACTCGGGCTCCCTGCCACATAGGCCCTAACTATGCTATTGTTGCGTTTAGCTAGTGTTCAATCTATAAATGCATTTTGAAATGCGCTCTTCAAAGTCATGTCTGCCTGCCCCTGCAGATGTTCACAGCGAACCCCGCAGCCAACGAGCAAGTGGCGCGCTTGCTGGAGACTGTGGTGCAGTGGCGCCAGGATTCGCTACCTGAACTGAGCGTTCGTCTGGGTCGCCAGGACAGGGCCGGCTGCTGGGATGACCTCAGTCTGGCAGCCGTCGCTGTCAGAAAGGTGATGACTTGTTGCGAAATGTATGCGCACACGCGACTGAACCAGAATTAATGGGAGTGGGAAGGGGGGGGGGGGGGGGGGGGGGGGCCTAGATTTCATCGGCTGATGACGAGGTACATGCGCATAAAGTTTGCATTAGAATGTGTTCGTCAGACAGACGGAAAGACATTGAATTGGCCCTATAGCTGGTTTGAGGAACCATGCTCCAGCGGGACGGATAGGAGACAGCGGGTGAGTAAGGCCTCTAGATAGTAGGAGGGGCAGGGCAGATGATGGGCCAGAGACTGATAAGAGTGACAGTAAGCTGGAGGGAGGGATGACTGATAGACAGTCTCCGAGATAAATGAATGGAGAGAAAAGGTACCAGACGGAAGGACAAAAGAACAGAAGGGCATTAAGTGAGACATACTGAAAGAGGAAATGGATGGATAGAGAGATGGTCAAAGGAGAATGCGATAGTGATCCAGACGAACGGAACGTTGGGACAGACAAACTGTAAGGGATAGACAGAGGGACGGGTAAATACGTGTAGAGGAATGGTCATGCTTGCAATCAGTTAAGTGGATGGACAGAGGGACGGATAAATACGTGTAGAGGAATGGTCATGCTTGCAATCAGTTAAGTGGATGGACAGAGGGACGGATAAATACGTGTAGAGGAATGGTCATGCTTGCAATCAGTTCAGTGGATGGACAGAGGGACGGATAAATACGTGTAGAGGAATGGTCATGCTTGCAATCAGTTCAGTGGATGGACAGAGGGACGGATAAATACGTGTAGAGGAATGGTCATGCTTGCAATCAGTTCAGTGGATGGACAGTGGATGGACAGTGGATGGACAGTGGATGGACAGTTGTAGAACTGAGAAATGGTCGGAGTGGTGAAAGAGCAAATAAAAGAACAGACGGATAGACAAGACCAGACCAGACCAGACCAGACTAAAAACACTCGCGCGCGCGCACACACACACACACACACACACACACACACACACACACACACACACACACACACACACCGGGAGAGAGAGAGAGAGAGAGAGGAGCAGAGCAGGGAGGCATGCCAGACAACCTGCCTGCCTGCCTGCCTGCCTACCTGCCTGCCTGCCTGCCTGCCTACCTGCCTGCCTGGAATGAAGATCAAGACGAAAGAGTTGCATATCCTCCATGCTGGAACTGAAGTAAGTGCACATGAAGCATGCAGCAACAGTAATAATTTTGACATTCTTTTACAACTTCCTTTTTTTTGTTTTCAGAGGCAAGTTCGTTCCTCTCTGGCAGAAGCTGAGACTATCTTCGAAGCTGACTGTACCGACAGATTCAAAACTGACCTATGGCTTTTGAAATATGCGTTTCGCACTTACCTCGATGGGACACAATTCAACAAGTAAATATGTTACTTGTCAACAATGTATGGTTTTCCCTTTGAGATAGGAGTAAGGTTTTCTTGATTTGTATTGCCTGGAGCGTTGTTTCTTGATTTGTATTGCCTGGAGCCTTGTTTCTTGATTTGTATTGCCTGGAGCGTTGTTTCTTGATTTGTATTGCCTGGAGCGTTGTTTCTTGATTTGTATTGCCTGGAGCCTTGTTTCTTGATTTGTATTGCCTGGAGCGTTGTTTCTTGATTTGTATTGCCTGGAGCCTTGTTTCTTGATTTGTATTGCCTGGAGCGTTGTTTCTTGATTTGTATTGCCTGGAGCGTTGTTTCTTGATTTGTATTGCCTGGAGCGTTGTTTCTTGATTTGTATTGCCTGGAGCGTTGTTTCTTGATTTGTATTGCCTGGAGCCTTGTTTCTTGATTTGTATTGCCTGGAGCGTTGTTTCTTGATTTGTATTGCCTGGAGCCTTGTTTCTTGATTTGTATTGCCTGGAGCGTTGTTTCTTGATTTGTATTGCCTGGAGCGTTGTTTCTTGATTTGTATTGCCTGGAGCGTTGTTTCTTGATTTGTATTGCCTGGAGCCTTGTTTCTTGATTTGTATTGCCTGGAGCGTTGTTTCTTGATTTGTATTGCCTGGAGCCTTGTTTCTTGATTTGTATTGCCTGGAGCGTTGTTTCTTGATTTGTATTGCCTGGAGCGTTGTTTCTTGGTTTGTACTGCCTGGAGCCTTGTTTCTTGATTTGTATTGCCTGGAGCCTTGTTTCTTGATTTGTATTGCCTGGAGCCTTGTTTCTTGATTTGTATTGCCTGGAGCCTTGTTTCTTGGTTTGTATTGCCTGGAGCCTTGTTTCTTGATTTGTATTGCCTGGAGCGTTGTTTCTTGGTTTGTATTGCCTGGAGCGTTGTTTCTTGATTTGTATTGCCTGGAGCGTTGTTTCTTGATTTGTATTGCCTGGAGCCTTGTTTCTTGATTTGTATTGCCTGGAGCGTTGTTTCTTGGTTTGTATTGCCTGGAGCCTTGTTTCTTGATTTGTATTGCCTGGAGCCTTGTTTCTTGATTTGTATTGCCTGGAGCCTTGTTTCTTGATTTGTATTGCCTGGAGCGTTGTTTCTTGGTTTGTATTGCCTGGAGCCTTGTTTCTTGATTTGTATTGCCTGGAGCCTTGTTTCTTGATTTGTATTGCCTGGAGCGTTGTTTCTTGATTTGTATTGCCTGGAGCGTTGTTTCTTGATTTGTATTGCCTGGAGCCTTGTTTCTTGATTTGTATTGCCTGGAGCCTTGTTTCTTGGGTTTGTATTGCCTGGAGCGTTGTTTCTTGATTTGTATTGCCTGGAGCCTTGTTTCTTGATTTGTATTGCCTGGAGCCTTGTTTCTTGATTTGTATTGCCTGGAGCGTTGTTTCTTGATTTGTATTGCCTGGAGCCTTGTTTCTTGATTTGTATTGCCTGGAGCGTTGTTTCTTGATTTGTATTGCCTGGAGCGTTGTTTCTTGATTTGTATTGCCTGGAGCCTTGTTTCTTGATTTGTATTGCCTGGAGCCTTGTTTCTTGATTTGTATTGCCTGGAGCCTTGTTTCTTGATTTGTATTGCCTGGAGCCTTGTTTCTTGATTTGTATTGCCTGGAGCGTTGTTTCTTGATTTGTATTGCCTGGAGCCTTGTTTCTTGATTTGTATTGCCTGGAGCGTTGTTTCTTGATTTGTATTGCCTGGAGCCTTGTTTCTTGATTTGTATTGCCTGGAGCGTTGTTTCTTGATTTGTATTGCCTGGAGCCTTGTTTCTTGATTTGTATTGCCTGGAGCCTTGTTTCTTGATTTGTATTGCCTGGAGCGTTGTTTCTTGATTTGTATTGCCTGGAGCGTTGTTTCTTGATTTGTATTGCCTGGAGCGTTGTTTCTTGATTTGTATTGCCTGGAGCGTTGTTTCTTGATTTGTATTGCCTGGAGCGTTGTTTCTTGATTTGTATTGCCTGGAGCCTTGTTTCTTGGTTTGTGTTGCCTGGAGCGTTGTTTCTTGATTTGTATTGCCTGGAGCGTTGTTTCTTGATTTGTATTGCCTGGAGCCTTGTTTCTTGATTTGTATTGCCTGGAGCGTTGTTTCTTGATTTGTATTGCCTGGAGCGTTGTTTCTTGATTTGTATTGCCTGGAGCGTTGTTTCTTGATTTGTATTGCCTGGAGCCTTGTTTCTTGATTTGTATTGCCTGGAGCGTTGTTTCTTGGTTTGTATTGCCTGGAGCGTTGTTTCTTGGTTTGTATTGCCTGGAGCGTTGTTTCTTGGTTTGTATTGCCTGGAGCGTTGTTTCTTGATTTGTATTGCCTGGAGCCTTGTTTCTTGGGTTTGTATTGCCTGGAGCGTTGTTTCTTGATTTGTATTGCCTGGAGCCTTGTTTCTTGATTTGTATTGCCTGGAGCGTTGTTTCTTGGTTTGTATTGCCTGGAGCGTTGTTTCTTGGTTTGTATTGCCTGGAGCGTTGTTTCTTGATTTGTATTGCCTGGAGCCTTGTTTCTTGATTTGTATTGCCTGGAGCGTTGTTTCTTGATTTGTATTGCCTGGAGCGTTGTTTCTTGGTTTGTATTGCCTGGAGCCTTGTTTCTTGATTTGTATTGCCTGGAGCGTTGTTTCTTGATTTGTATTGCCTGGAGCCTTGTTTCTTGATTTGTATTGCCTGGAGCCTTGTTTCTTGATTTGTATTGCCTGGAGCGTTGTTTCTTGGTTTGTATTGCCTGGAGCGTTGTTTCTTGGTTTGTATTGCCTGGAGCGTTGTTTCTTGGTTTGTATTGCCTGGAGCGTTGTTTCTTGATTTGTATTGCCTGGAGCGTTGTTTCTTGATTTGTATTGCCTGGAGCGTTGTTTCTTGATTTGTATTGCCTGGAGCCTTGTTTCTTGATTTGTATTGCCTGGAGCGTTGTTTCTTGATTTGTATTGCCTGGAGCGTTGTTTCTTGATTTGTATTGCCTGGAGCCTTGTTTCTTGATTTGTATTGCCTGGAGCCTTGTTTCTTGATTTGTATTGCCTGGAGCCTTGTTTCTTGATTTGTATTGCCTGGAGCCTTGTTTCTTGATTTGTATTGCCTGGAGCCTTGTTTCTTGATTTGTATTGCCTGGAGCGTTGTTTCTTGATTTGTATTGCCTGGAGCGTTGTTTCTTGATTTGTATTGCCTGGAGCGTTGTTTCTTGGTTTGTATTGCCTGGAGCCTTGTTTCTTGGTTTGTATTGCCTGGAGCCTTGTTTCTTGATTTGTATTGCCTGGAGCCTTGTTTCTTGATTTGTATTGCCTGGAGCCTTGTTTCTTGGTTTGTATTGCCTGGAGCCTTGTTTCTTGATTTGTATTGCCTGGAGCGTTGTTTCTTGGTTTGTATTGCCTGGAGCCTTGTTTCTTGATTTGTATTGCCTGGAGCCTTGTTTCTTGGTTTGTATTGCCTGGAGCCTTGTTTCTTGATTTGTATTGCCTGGAGCCTTGTTTCTTGGTTTGTATTGCCTGGAGCCTTGTTTCTTGATTTGTATTGCCTGGAGCGTTGTTTCTTGGTTTGTATTGCCTGGAGCCTTGTTTCTTGATTTGTATTGCCTGGAGCCTTGTTTCTTGGTTTGTATTGCCTGGAGCCTTGTTTCTTGATTTGTATTGCCTGGAGCCTTGTTTCTTGATTTGTATTGCCTGGAGCCTTGTTTCTTGATTTGTATTGCCTGGAGCGTTGTTTCTTGATTTGTATTGCCTGGAGCCTTGTTTCTTGATTTGTATTGCCTGGAGCCTTGTTTCTTGATTTGTATTGCCTGGAGCCTTGTTTCTTGATTTGTATTGCCTGGAGCGTTGTTTCTTGATTTGTATTGCCTGGAGCCTTGTTTCTTGATTTGTATTGCCTGGAGCCTTGTTTCTTGGTTTGTATTGCCTGGAGCCTTGTTTCTTGATTTGTATTGCCTGGAGCGTTGTTTCTTGATTTGTATTGCCTGGAGCCTTGTTTCTTGGTTTGTATTGCCTGGAGCCTTGTTTCTTGATTTGTATTGCCTGGAGCGTTGTTTCTTGGTTTGTATTGCCTGGAGCGTTGTTTCTTGATTTGTATTGCCTGGAGCGTTGTTTCTTGATTTGTATTGCCTGGAGCGTTGTTTCTTGATTTGTATTGCCTGGAGCGTTGTTTCTTGATTTGTATTGCCTGGAGCGTTGTTTCTTGATTTGTATTGCCTGGAGCGTTGTTTCTTGATTTGTATTGCCTGGAGCGTTGTTTCTTGATTTGTATTGCCTGGAGCCTTGTTTCTTGATTTGTATTGCCTGGAGCGTTGTTTCTTGATTTGTATTGCCTGGAGCCTTGTTTCTTGATTTGTATTGCCTGGAGCGTTGTTTCTTGATTTGTATTGCCTGGAGCGTTGTTTCTTGATTTGTATTGCCTGGAGCGTTGTTTCTTGATTTGTATTGCCTGGAGCGTTGTTTCTTGATTTGTATTGCCTGGAGCGTTGTTTCTTGGTTTGTATTGCCTGGAGCGTTGTTTCTTGGTTTGTATTGCCTGGAGCCTTGTTTCTTGATTTGTATTGCCTGGAGCGTTGTTTCTTGATTTGTATTGCCTGGAGCCTTGTTTCTTGGTTTGTATTGCCTGGAGCGTTGTTTCTTGATTTGTATTGCCTGGAGCGTTGTTTCTTGATTTGTATTGCCTGGAGCGTTGTTTCTTGGTTTGTATTGCCTGGAGCGTTGTTTCTTGGTTTGTATTGCCTGGAGCGTTGTTTCTTGATTTGTATTGCCTGGAGCCTTGTTTCTTGATTTGTATTGCCTGGAGCCTTGTTTCTTGATTTGTATTGCCTGGAGCCTTGTTTCTTGATTTGTATTGCCTGGAGCCTTGTTTCTTGATTTGTATTGCCTGGAGCGTTGTTTCTTGATTTGTATTGCCTGGAGCCTTGTTTCTTGATTTGTATTGCCTGGAGCCTTGTTTCTTGATTTGTATTGCCTGGAGCGTTGTTTCTTGATTTGTATTGCCTGGAGCGTTGTTTCTTGATTTGTGTTGCCTGGAGCCTTGTTTCTTGATTTGTATTGCCTGGAGCCTTGTTTCTTGATTTGTATTGCCTGGAGCGTTGTTTCTTGATTTGTATTGCCTGGAGCGTTGTTTCTTGATTTGTATTGCCTGGAGCCTTGTTTCTTGATTTGTATTGCCTGGAGCGTTGTTTCTTGATTTGTATTGCCTGGAGCGTTGTTTCTTGATTTGTATTGCCTGGAGCCTTGTTTCTTGATTTGTATTGCCTGGAGCCTTGTTTCTTGATTTGTATTGCCTGGAGCCTTGTTTCTTGATTTGTATTGCCTGGAGCGTTGTTTCTTGATTTGTATTGCCTGGAGCCTTGTTTCTTGATTTGTATTGCCTGGAGCGTTGTTTCTTGATTTGTATTGCCTGGAGCGTTGTTTCTTGATTTGTATTGCCTGGAGCGTTGTTTCTTGATTTGTATTGCCTGGAGCCTTGTTTCTTGATTTGTATTGCCTGGAGCCTTGTTTCTTGATTTGTATTGCCTGGAGCGTTGTTTCTTGATTTGTATTGCCTGGAGCGTTGTTTCTTGATTTGTATTGCCTGGAGCCTTGTTTCTTGATTTGTATTGCCTGGAGCGTTGTTTCTTGATTTGTATTGCCTGGAGCGTTGTTTCTTGATTTGTATTGCCTGGAGCCTTGTTTCTTGATTTGTATTGCCTGGAGCGTTGTTTCTTGATTTGTATTGCCTGGAGCGTTGTTTCTTGATTTGTATTGCCTGGAGCGTTGTTTCTTGGTTTGTATTGCCTGGAGCCTTGTTTCTTGATTTGTATTGCCTGGAGCGTTGTTTCTTGATTTGTATTGCCTGGAGCGTTGTTTCTTGATTTGTATTGCCTGGAGCGTTGTTTCTTGATTTGTATTGCCTGGAGCGTTGTTTCTTGATTTGTATTGCCTGGAGCGTTGTTTCTTGATTTGTATTGCCTGGAGCGTTGTTTCTTGGTTTGTATTGCCTGGAGCGTTGTTTCTTGGTTTGTATTGCCTGGAGCCTTGTTTCTTGATTTGTATTGCCTGGAGCGTTGTTTCTTGATTTGTATTGCCTGGAGCCTTGTTTCTTGATTTGTATTGCCTGGAGCCTTGTTTCTTGATTTGTATTGCCTGGAGCGTTGTTTCTTGATTTGTATTGCCTGGAGCCTTGTTTCTTGGTTTGTATTGCCTGGAGCCTTGTTTCTTGATTTGTATTGCCTGGAGCGTTGTTTCTTGATTTGTATTGCCTGGAGCGTTGTTTCTTGGTTTGTATTGCCTGGAGCGTTGTTTCTTGATTTGTATTGCCTGGAGCCTTGTTTCTTGATTTGTATTGCCTGGAGCGTTGTTTCTTGGTTTGTATTGCCTGGAGCGTTGTTTCTTGGTTTGTATTGCCTGGAGCCTTGTTTCTTGATTTGTGTTG
>JAWQFJ010000012.1:0-5000 GCA_034096865.1 Theodoxus fluviatilis
TAATCACACCTCTTAGCGACATGTAAAACTTCTTGTTTATCGACGGTTTCTGATGCGTTCCGATCATGTTTGTGAATAAATTTACTGTGTAATGTGTAATAAAATGATTTGCTGCAATAATGGGGGTGTTTTGGCTTTGTTTTTTGTAGCAGGCGTTGTGAAATCCAACTCGACCTAGATCTACATGGTATGGTTTGAATGGGAACGATCTATTTTTCAATATTATCTAAGAATGCAAGCTTGTTTATCAACGTATACACCCCTGTGGAATATCTTTAGGAAATGCAAAGCAATACATACCTGTCAAGAAGGTGATTTGCGGCCAGAAAATCATTCGATTAAGTGAATTCAGTTGCCGCTTCCGTAAAGATTTATTTATAGTTACAATCAAGCGTTGCCATGTGACCTGCATTTCGATTGTTAAAAAGTAGGACCTTTCAATACCTTTTGATGCATTCAACATACAGCTTTGATAAATTAATGCTGTTCATGGCTTACATTTTCTTCGGATGGGTTTCTAGTATCCCAAAATATAGCTTTTTCTGCGCGAACTGGAGAGAGCTGCCGCCATTGAATTGTCCAAAGAGTAGACATATACGCCATATCTACACGAAAGCAGTCCTCTGATTGGTTCCCTGAATAGAATCCTCCAATCAGCAGTAATGCGATCCACTCTTGTAGAACATCATACAATAGCCAGCCCTGCAACTCATGCAGCCCAGAGTGAGCAAGCACTGAAAGTCCGCGCATCCAGGCGGACAGGCTGGAAAAAAAGTAACAGGATTGTTAACATCGCAGGAATTATCTTTCCCATTATAAACAACGTCAGTGTAATTGCTCATATTCTAGAGTTCACCGGCTTTGGTAGCTATGCATGCACACTAAAACGCAAAAAGCCTTTCATACAGATATACATACACACACACACATACAAAACCAACGCACAAACACACAGACACACACACAAACCGACACACACACACACAGAGACACAAACACACACACACAGACAGAAACACACACAAAAAAACACACACACAGAAACACACACACACACATACATACGCACACACACATACACACACAGACACAGACACACGGGTAAACAAATAGAAAGACAGACAGACAGACAGACAGACAGACAGACAGACAGACAGACAGACAGACAGACAGACAGACAGACAGACAGACAGACAGACGCACACACACACATAGACACACAGACAGACAGACAGACAGACAGACAGACAGACAGACAGACAGACAGACAGACAGACACACAGACAGACACACAAACAGACAGACAGACAGACACACAGACAGACAGACAGACAGACAGACAGACAGACAGACAGACAGACAGACACACACACACACAGACACACAGACAGACAGACACACAGACACACAGACAGATACACAGACAGACAGGCAGGCAGGCAGGCAGACAGACAGAAAAAGGACAGATACTAACGTCCTTCAATGAATGCAAAGCTGGTCGTTGCCATGGAGACCAGGAAAAGGGCGACGCAGAGCAGACTGTTCATGGTGGATCCTGCAGACAGAAAAGGTCAAGGTCAAATCAGTCCTTACGCTGGTGACGACGAACATTCTAAGAGACACCTATCTATGATTATGTCAATGAGTAAACGTTCTGTCACGTTGTCCACAATGCACGATTTTAAATGCACGTGTAGGCACAATGAAGAGCACAATCCAAGTGGTCAGGCCTATAAGTGTAATCGACGAGAAGCACTGGAATTCGAGTCTTGAATAAAACATTTTCAGCACTGGATTAAGAGAGAGAGAGAGAGAGAGAGAGAGAGACAGACACAGAGAGAGAGACACAGAGAGAGAGACACACACAGAGAGAGACAGAGAGAGAGAGAGAGAGAGAGAGAGAAAGAGAGGGAGAGAGAGAGAGAGAGAGAAAGAGAGAGAGAGGGAGGGATGGATAACAAGTTAGAAAGAGAAAGAGAGAGTGAAAGTTAGAGGAAGAGAGAGAGATAAAGTAAGACACAGAGAGAGATATGGGGAGGGAGAGAGAGAGGGAGAGAGAGGGGGGGGGGAGAGAGAGGGGGGGGGAGAGGGAGAGTGAAAGAGAGAGAGAGAGAGAGAGAGAGAGAGAGAGAGAGAAGGGGAGAGAGAGCGGGAGGGAGGGAGGAAGGGAGAGGGAGAGGGAGCGAGGGAGGAAGGGAGGGAGGGAGGGAGGGAGGGAGGGAGGGAGAGAGAGAGAGAGAGAGAGAGAGAGAGAGAGAGAGAGAGAGAGAGAGAGAGAGAGAGCGAGAGAGAGAGAGAAAGAGACAGAGAGAGAGAGAAGGAGAGAGAGAGAGAAATAGGAAGAGAGACAGAGAGGAAGTAAGACAGAGAGAGAGAGAAGGAGAGGGAGAGAGAAAGAGAGAGAGAGAGGGGGGAAGATAGAGAGTACGGGAGGGAGGGAGGGAGGGAGAGAGGGAGGGAGAGGGAAAGAGGGGGAGGGAGGGAGGGAGGGAGAGGGAGGGAGGGAGGGAGAGAGAGAAGAGAGAGAGAGAGAGAGAAAGAGAGAGAGAGTGAGAGTGAGAGAGTGAGAGAGTGAAAGAGTGAGAGAGAGAGAGAGAGAAAGAGAGAAAAACGAGAGAGAAAGAGAGAGAAGAGAGAGAGATACACACATATACTGGAATGGACATAGAAATGGTCTCCAACTTCAAGCCGACTACCGAACTTGCAAAGGAAACATTTCACACTGCATTATGGAAGAAATGTGTTACATATTTGTAAAACCACACGGAATTGGACTCGGCGACATCGTTTTTGAGCGACTTACCTCAGAAAGACAAAAACTATTTCACGCGGGACAGCTGTGTTTCTGGGTCTGTGTTTCTTGTGAGGTTTTTATATTGTCTTGATGGCGGCAACCCTGTTTACAACAGCAGTGTGTGTGCGCGGCAGTTTACAAACCACCTGTGCTTTCCCACGAGTAACCTGGACAGGGGGGTCATTCCAAAAATGTCTCAAAAGTAGATACAAAATTTTCGTCCCGTTGTTCGAGGGCAAGAAATAGGATTGGTGGTGTACGCTCTGTAGCAACATTCAATTTCGTTGTTCAAAAGTTCTTTTGAAGTTGCCTAAACTGCTCGCTTTGTATTGAAAACCTGTCCAGACAGACAGATACACACACACACACACACACACACACATACACACACACACACATACACACACATACACACTTGCACACACACTTACACCTACAGAGAGAGAGAGAGAGAGAGAGAGAGACAGACATAGACATACAAACAGACAGACACAGAGACAGAGAGAGAGAGAGAGAGAGAGAGAGAGACAGACAGACAGACAGACACACAGACACACAGACACACAGGCAGACAGACACACAAACACACATACCGACGCATAGACACACAGACAGACGCATAGACAGACACAGACAGACGCATAGAGAGACACACAGGCAGACTCATAGACAGACAGACAGACACACAGACAGACACACAGACAGACAGACACACAAACATACAGACAGACACATAGACACACAGACAGACGCATAGACAGACACACAGACAGACGCAGAGACAGACACACAGACAGACAGACGCATAGACAGACACACAGACAGACGCATAGACAGACACACAGACAGACGCTTAGACACACAGACAGACGCATAGACATACACACAGGCAGATGCATAGACACACACACAGACGCATAGACAGACACACAGACAGACGCATAGACTGACAGACAGACAGACAGACATACAGACAGACAGACAGAAAGACAGACAGACAGACAGACAGACAGACAGACAGACAGACAGACAGACAGACAGACAGACAGACAGACAGACAGACCCATCGACAGACACACAGACAGACGCATAGACAGACAGACAGACAGACAGACAGACAGACAGACAGACAGACACACAGACAGACAGACAGACACACAGACAGACACACAAACACACAAACAGACACTCAGACAGACGAGTAGACAGACTTGGACATTTGAGATCGTTCCTTTGTGAGTCAAGGTAGGACACTTGAACGTCTGGGTTCGAATTTCCAGGAGACACTCCGACATTGTGCAAATCTACTCATCAGGGTCAAAGTTCACTGCCGTACAAGTCTGAAATGATGTCACTATATGTTGTGTCCACTTTGTTATAGGAGACCACTCTCGCAAAACGCCCATTCATCGCACACCAGGGAAGGGGCGACAGGAGTTGGTGCTTGCTGCAGGGGGTTGCTGCCTGACTGCAATGGCCGCGATGTAATATCCGGTGCAAAGACAACATTCTGTCTCCTGGCGTGCAGTGGGCACGGGAATGATGTGCAGACGGCAACACTCCAAGCCTCAGGCATCAGGGGCGCATTTCTCAGCACTGGGATTCGCTAGCAAAGGAAGTAAGTCCAAGGCAATCCAACCGAGGCGCGTTTGGTTTCCAAAGGTGGTCAAACCACTCGCCCGCTCACCCGTGTGGCGAGTAGATACAACTGCAGAGTGGCTCGACCGACGGGCGAGTAGAAAATAAAAGTAAAAAGAAATAAATAAAGCATTTCGATACTGTTTGCAACCGTCTCACTGATGAACAACAACTCCAGCAGAAGGAGCCAGATTTCATGAATATTAATTAGGACAGAGGGGGCCGCGGAACAAAAGGATTCTCGCTTAAAACTGGGCTTGACTTATCACGTGACCGATGTGTGACATTTGAAAACAGCACCAACGTGCTTTATTTATTTCCTCTTTTTTTTACTCGCATGTCGGGCGAAGGACTCTGCAGTTTTAGCTATACATGTATAGTCCGAGGACATTTTTGCAAGCGAATTGTGCACCTTTAAAAGGGAAACGCGCCTCAGTTGAATTGGCTTTGACTAACTTTGCTATCGTTTTCTAGTCTTGAGAAACCCGCCTCAGATGGCACACCAGAGGCGCATTTCCTTTCGAAATGTATTAATTTCTCATGATCAAACTGAGCGCTCACAGTGAGA
>JAWQFJ010000012.1:10000-30000 GCA_034096865.1 Theodoxus fluviatilis
GAGCGTGAAGTCAGTCCTGTAGTTGTCCCTTCTGTAGCGAGCGTGAAGTCAGTCTTGTAGTTGTCCCTTTTGTAGCGAGCGTGAAGTCAGTCCTGTAGCTGTCCTTCTGTAGCGAGCGTGAAGTCAGTCCTGTAGCTGTCCTTCTGTAGCGAGCGTGAAGTCAGTCCTGTAATTGTCCCTTCTGTAGCGAGCGTGAAGCCAGTTCTGTAATTGTCCCTCTGTAGCGAGCGTGAAGCCAGTTCTGTAGCTGTCCCTTCTGTAGCAAGCGTGAAGCCAGCCTTGTAGTTGTCCCTTCTGTAGCGAGCGTGAAGCCAGTCTTGTAGTTGTCCCTTCTGTAGCGAGCGTGAAGCCAGTCTTGTAGTTGTCCCTTCTGTAGCGAGCGTGAAGCCAGTCATGTAGTTGTCCCTTCTGTAGCGAGCGTGAAGTCAGTCCTGTAGTTGTCCCTTCTGTAGCGAGCGTGAAGCCAGTCTTGTAGTTGTCCCTTCTGTAGCGAGCGTAAAGCCAGTCATGTAGTTGTCCCTTCTGTAGCGAGCGTGAAGTCAGTCTTGTAGTTGTCTCTTCTGTAGCAATGGAAGCAGCCTCAGCAGTCTACCTCGCCACACGCTGGCAACAAGAAATAATTTATGTTTGCGGAATATGGAGCTGGAGGAGGAGAAGGAGGAGGTGCAGGAAGGAGGAAGAGGAAGAAGAAGAAGGAGAAGGGGGGAGGAGGAGGAGGAAGAGGAGAGGGGGAGGAGGAGGACGGGGGGGGGGGGGGGAGGAGGGGGAAGGGGAGAAGGAGCAGGAGCAGGAGGAGGAGGAGGAGGAGGAGGAAAAGGAGGAGGAGAAGAGAGGGGAGGAGGAGGGGGGGGGGGTAGGAGGGGGGGGGGAGGAGGAGGAACAGGAGCAGAAAGAGGAGGAACAGGAAGAGGAGGAGCAGGAAGAGGAAGAGGAGGAGCAGGAAGAGGAGGAGCAGGAAGAGGAAGAGGAGGAGCAGGAAGAGGAAGTGGAGGGGAGGGCTAGAAGGAGGGCGGGAGAGGAATCGAATTACAATTGTAACTTTGAAAAGGAAAATTCTATCAGAAAGACTGGATGCACAGTGAAAGTGGTTGCTATGAAACGTTACTGGGGGGAAAAAGAACACTTTAAAATATCGACAGACAATCAGGATTTTTAAATGTCATATAAACTTGTTCCCTTCCGCAGACTTGTGTGTAAGTGAAGGTCCGGGAACTTCGCTGGAGCGCGTTCCACAGCGGGCCTGCCTGAAGAGGAGGGACACTGGCGGATGCTCAGACCTTGATAGACCTGAACAGGTCACAGAGGCGTGATCGATAGCAGTACTGCGCAGCACAACTTCGTCTTTTCTTGGCAAATGTTTGGTGTACTGACACGAACTTTGGCGTAGAAATTTACCTGCGCAGATGGGAACCAGGAGCCAAAACCCGCGACGTTAGTCTTTGTGGGGACAGTCCACCACACACACACTCCTGGAGACAAAGAAAGATGAATAGATGCATGCATAGATAGATGGATGGATGGATGGATGGATGGATGCATGGATGGATGGATGGATGGATGGATGGATGGATGCATGGATGGATGGATGGATGGATGGATAGATGCATGGATGCATGGATGGATGGATGGATGGATGAATGGATGCATGGATGGATGGATGGATGGATGGATGGATGGATGGATGGATGGATGGATGGATGGATGGATGGATTGATGGATTGATGGATGCATGCATGCATGGATGGATGGATGAATGGATGGATGCATGGATGGATGGATGAATGGATGGATGCATGGATGGATGGATTAATCCCTCCAGGTTTACTGCAGGTCCTCACAGCTTTATCTGTCTGTCTGTCTGTCTGTCTGTCTGTGTGTGTGTCTGTGTGTCTGTCAGTCCCGACTTAACGGCTGATATCTCAAAAACTACTTGACGGATTTCCTTGACATTTTGCACACTTACTGGAAGTTAGGTCCGATTGAATGTATCAAATTTTCAGAATCGAGGTTTGAAAAGAAAGTGACTTTTATACGTTTTGGTGTTGCCAAGAAAACGCTACAACAGAGTCCGAATGCAAAATGTGTGTCGTGATCATTTGACGTCGCATAACGTGACGTAATTCGAGGAGATTGGACATGGGTGAAGGAGAAAGAAGGATTTTTTTACGATGCGGGTCGTTTCGTACCATGGACGTTTCGTACCTAGTCGTTTCGTACCCTAACCCTAACCCTAACCCGTAGGTAGCGCGTCGAATATTCTTTTGTCGCTGGGACATGCTTGGTTGTAGGGGATGCGCGTACGGGTTCGAATCCGTACAGAAACTTCTTTTTTTTTAAATGTGTGTATGGTATTCGAGAGAGAGAGAGCCACCCCACCCGTTGTTGTACACGTGAGAGGTTGCGGGTTCGAACCTTACTTTTCCCCCCACTTTTCTCGAGAGGTTGCAGGTTCAAACTCGATTTTTTGTTTGTTTGTTTGTTTGTTTTTCTATATGCCAAAACCTGATGGTTCAGCGCCAGCGGTTTTTATGGATGGATGCATGCATGCATGCATGGATGGTTGGATGGATAGTTGGATATACGAATGGATGGAGGATGGATGGATGCATGCTTGCATGGAAGGATGGATGCTTGGATGGATTGATGGATGGATGTATGGATGGATGGATGGATGCATGTATGGATGGTTGGGTGGATAGATGGATATATTATATATTGATGAATGGATGATGGATGCATGGATGGATGCATAAATAGATGGATGGACAGAGGGATGATGGATGGATGGATGGATGAATGATTGATGGACGCATGGATAGATGATTGATGGACGCATGGATGGATAGATAGATTGATGGATGAATGCATAAAGGGATGGATGAATTCGTGAATGGGTGAAGTTTTATGGCTCATCTGCCTTTGTAGGCTATTTAAGGCCATTTGTCACGAAAAATCGTTGTTTAGAATAAAAGTAAGTCAAGTCCAAATTTCCTTAGTAAGTTTCCTATTGTGAACTGCATAGGGAGACGTGGTGTGCCTTTTCTAACTCCCACCCCCCAGGGGGAGGGATAGAGAGAAGGAGAAATGATGGGAATTCACGTAATGAAAACTGCAGAAATAAATATTGAAGGTCCATAATGGGGAGAATTGTGTGCTGCCCTGTGTGCTGTCCTGTGTGGTGGCCTGTGTGCTGCCTTGTGTGGTGGCCTGTGTGCTGGCCTGTGTGCTGCCCTGTGTGCTGTGTGCTGCCCTGTGTGCTGCCCTGTGTGCTGCCCTGTGTGGTGGTCTGCATGCTGCCCTGTGTGCTGCCCTGAATGGTGGTCTGCATGCTGCCCTGTGTGGTGGTCTGCATGCTGCCCTGTGTGGTGGCCTGTGTGCTGCCCTGTGTGGTGGCCTGTGTGCTGCCCTGTGTGGTGGCCTGTGTGCTGCCCTGTGTGCTGCCCTGTGTGGTGGTCTGCATGCTGCCCTGTGTGGTGGTCTGCATGCTGCCCTGTGGGCTGCCCTGTGTGGTGGTCTGCATGCTGCCCTGTGGGCTGCCCTGTGTGGTGGTCTGCATGCTGCCCTGTGTGGTGGTCTGCATGCTGCCCTGTGTGGTGGTCTGCATGCTGCCCTGTGTGCTGCCCTGTGTGGTGGTCTGCATGCTGCCCTGTGTGGTGGTCTGCATGCTGCCCTGTGTGCTGCCCTGTGTGGTGGTCTGCATGCTGCTCTGTGTGCTGCCCTGTGTGGTGGTCTGCATGCTGCCCTGTGTGGTGGTCTGCATGCTGCCCTGTGTGGTGGTCTGCATGCTGCCCTGTGTGGTGGTCTGCATGCTGCCCTGTGTGGTGGTCTGCATGCTGCCCTGTGTGGTGGTCTGCATGCTACCCTGTGTGGTGCCCTGTGTGGTGGTCTGCATGCTGCCCTGTGGGCTGCCCTGTGTGCTGCCCTGTAATGTGCCCTGTGTGGTTGTCTGCATGCTGCCCTGTGTGGTGGTCTGCATGTTGCCCTGTGTGCTGCCTTGTGTGGTGCCCTGTGTGCTGCCCTGGTTGCTGCCCTGGTTGCTGCCCTGTGTGCTGCCCTGTGTGGTGGTCTGCATGTTGCCCTGTGTGCTGCCTTGTGTGCTGCCCTGTGTGCTGTGTGCTGCCCTGTGTGCTGCCCTGTGTGCTGCCCTGTGTGCTGCCCTGTGTGCTGCCCTGTGTGGTGGTCTGCATGCTGCCCTGTGTGGTGGTCTGCATGCTGCCCTGTGTGGTGGTCTGCATGCTGCCCTGTGTGCTGCCCTGTGTGGTGGTCTGCATGCTGCCCTGTGGGCTGCCCTGTGTGCTGCCCTGTGATGTGCCCTGTGTGGTGGTCTGCATGCTGCCCTGTGGGCTGCCCTGTGTGGTGGTCTGCATGCTGCCCTGTGTGGTGGTCTGCATGCTGCCCTGTGTGCTGCCCTGTGTGGTGGTCTGCATGCTGCCCTGTGTGGTGGTCTGCATGCTGCCCTGCATGCTGCCCTGTGTGGTAGTCTGCATGCTGCCCTGTGGGCTGCCCTGTGTGGTGGTCTGCATGCTGCCCTGTGTGGTGGTCTGCATGCTGCCCTGCATGCTGCCCTGTGTGGTGGTCTGCATGCTGCCCTGTGTGGTGGTCTGCATGCTGCCCTGTGTGCTGCCCTGTGTGGTGGTCTGCATGCTGCCCTGTGTGCTGCCCTGTGTGGTGGTCTGCATGCTGCCCTGTGTGGTGGTCTGCATGCTGCCCTGTGAGCTGCCCTGTGTGGTGGTCTGCATGCTGCCCTGTGTGCTGCCCTGTGTGGTGGTCTGCATGCTGCCCTGTGTGATGGTTTGCATGTTGCCCTGTGGGCTGCCCTGTGTGCTGCCCTGGTTGCTGCCCTGTGTGCTGCCCTGTGTGGTGGTCTGCATGCTGCCCTGTGTGGTGGTCTGCATGCTGCCCTGTGTGGTGGTCTGCATGCTGCCCTGTGTGCTGCCCTGTATGCTGCCCTGTGTGCTGCCCTGTGTGCTGCCCTGTGTGCTGCCCTGTGTGCTGCCCTGTGTGCTGCCCTGTGTGGTGGTCTGCATGCTGCCCTGTGTGGTGGTCTGCATGCTGCCCTGTGGGCTGCCCTGTGTGGTGGTCTGCATGCTGCCCTGTGGGCTGCCCTGTGTGGTGGTCTGCATGCTGCCCTGTGGGCTGCCCTGTGTGGTGGTCTGCATGCTGCCCTGTGTGCTGCCCTGTGTGGTGGTCTGCATGCTGCCCTGTGTGGTGGTCTGCATGCTGCCCTGTGGGCTGCCCTGTGTGGTGGTCTGTGTGTTGCCCTGTGTGGTGGTCTGTGTGGTGGTCTGCATGCTGCCCTGTGTGCTGCCCTGTGTGGTGGTCTGTGTGGTGGTCTGCATGCTGCCCTGTGTGCTGCCCTGTGTGGTGGTCTGCATGCTGCCCTGTGTGCTGCCCTGTGTGGTGGTCTGCATGCTGCCCTGTGTGGTGGTCTGCATGCTGCCCTGTGTGGTGGTCTGCATGCTGCCCTGTGGGCTGCCCTGTGTGGTGGTCTGCATGCTGCCCTGTGGGCTGCCCTGTGTGGTGGTCTGCATGCTGCCCTGTGTGCTGCCCTGTGTGGTGGTCTGCATGCTGCCCTGTGTGGTGGTCTGTGTGTTGCCCTGTGTGCTGCCCTGTGTGGTGCCCTGTGTGCTGCCCTGTGTGTTGCCCTGTGTGCTGCCCTGTGTGGTGCCCTGTGTGCTGCCCTGTGTGTTGCCCTGTGTGCTGCCCTGTGTGGTGCCCTGTGTGCTGCCCTGTGTGTTGCCCTGTGTGCTGCCCTGTGTGGTGCCCTGTGTGCTTCCCTGTGTGCTGCCCTGTGTGGTGGTCTGCATGCTGCCCTGCGTGGTGGTCTGCATGCTGCCCTGTGTGGTTGTCTGCATGCTGCCCTGTGTGCTGCCCTGTGTTGTGGTCTGCATGCTGCCCTGTGCGGTGGTCTGCATGCTGCCCTGTGTGCTGCCCTGTGTGCTGCCCTGGTTGCTGCCCTGTGTGTTGCCCTGTGTGCTGCCCTGTGTGCTGCCCTGTGTGGTGGTCTGCATGCTGCCCTGTGTGGTGGTCTGCATGCTGCCCTGTGTGCTGCCCTGTGTGCTGCCCTGTGTGCTGCCCTGTGTGTTGCCCTGTGTGCTGCCCTGTGTGCTGCCCTGTGTGGTGGTCTGCATGCTGCCCTGTGTGGTGGTCTGCATGCTGCCCTGTGTGGTTGTCTGCATGCTGCCCTGTGTGCTGCCCTGTGTGGTGGTCTGCATGCTGCCCTGTGTGGTGGTCTGCATGCTGCCCTGTGTGGTTGTCTGCATGCTGCCCTGTGTGCTGCCCTGTGTGGTGGTCTGCATGCTGCCCTGTGTGGTGGTCTGCATGCTGCCCTGTGTAGTGGTCTGCATGCTGCCCTGTGTGGTTGTCTGCATGCTGCCCTGTGTGCTGCCCTGTGTTGTGGTCTGCATGCTGCCCTGTGTGCTGCCCTGTGTGGTGGTCTGCATGCTGCCCTGTGTGGTGGTCTGCATGCTGCCCTGTGTGGTGGTCTGCATGCTGCCCTGTGTGGTGGTCTGCATGCTGCCCTGTGTAGTGGTCTGCATGCTGCCCTGTATGCTGCCCTGTGTGGTGGTCTGCATGCTGCCCTGTGTGGTGGTCTGCATGCTGCCCTGTGTGCTGCCCTGTGTGGTGGTCTGCATGCTGCCCTGTGTGGTGGTCTGCATGCTGCCCTGTGTGGTGGTCTGCATGCTGCCCTGTGTGGTGGTCTGCATGCTGCCCTGTGTAGTGGTCTGCATGCTGCCCTGTGTGCTGCCCTGTGTGGTGGTCTGCATGCTGCCCTGTGTGCTGCCCTGTGTGGTGGTCTGTGTGGTGGTCTGCATGCTGCCCTGTGTGCTGCCCTGTGTGGTGGTCTGCATGCTGCCCTGTGTGGTGGTCTGCATGCTGCCCTGTGTGGTGGTCTGCATGCTGCCCTGTGTGCTGCCCTGTGTGGTGGTCTGCATGCTGCCCTGTGTGCTGCCCTGTGTGGTGGTCTGCATGCTGCCTGTGGGCTGCCCTGTGTGGTGGTCTGCATGCTGCCCTGTGTGGTGGTCTGCATGCTGCCCTGTGTGGTGGTCTGCATGCTGCCCTGTGGGCTGCCCTGTGTGTTGGTCTGCATGCTGCCCTATGTGGTGGTCTGCATACTGCCCTGTGGGCTGCCCTGTGTGGTGGTCTGCATGCTGCCCTGTGTGGTGGTCTGCATGCTGCCCTGTGTGGTGGTCTGCATGCTGCCCTGTGTGGTGGTCTGCATGCTGCCCTGTGTGGTGGTCTGCATGCTGCCCTGTGGGCTGCCCTGTGTGCTGCCCTGATTGCTGCCCTGTGTGCTGCCCTGTGTGGTGGTCTGCATGCTGCCCTGTGTGGTGGTCTGCATGCTGCCCTGTGGGCTGCCCTGTGTGCTGCCCTGGTTGCTGCCCTGTGTGCTGCCCTGTGTGGTGGTCTGCATGCTGCCCTGTGTGGTGGTCTGCATGTTGCCCTGTGTGCTGCCCTGTGTGCTGCCCTGTGTGCTGCCCTGGTTGCTGCCCTGTGTGCTGCCCTGTGTGGTGGTCTGCATGTTGCCCTGTGTGCTGCCCTGTGTGCTGCCCTGTGTGTTGCCCTGTGTTTTGCCCTGTGTGCTGCCCTGTGTGCTGCCCTGTGTGGTGGTCTGCATGTTGCCCTGTGTGCTGCCCTGTGTGGTGGTCTGTGTGGTGGTCTGCATGTTGCCCTGTGTGCTGCCCTGTGTGGTGGTCTGCATGTTGCCCTGTGTGCTGCCCTGTGTGTTGCCCTGTGTTTTGCCCTGTGTGCTGCCCTGTGCGCTGTCCTGTGTGGTGGTCTGCATGTTGCCCTGTGTGCTGCCCTGTGTGCTGCCCTGGTTGCTGCCCTGTGTGCTGCCCTGTGTGCTGCCCTGTGTGGTGGTCTCCATGTTGCCCTGTGTGCTGCCCTGTGTGCTGCCCTGTGTGTTGCCCTGTGTTTTGCCCTGTGTGCTGCCCTGTGTGCTGCCCTGGGTGGTGATCTGCATGTTGCCCTGTGTGCTGCCCTGTGTGCTGCCCTGTGTGTTGCCCTGTGTTTTGCCGTGTGTGCTGCCCTGTGTGATGGTCTGCATGTTGCCATGTGTGCTGCCCTGTGTGCTGCTCTGTGTGCTGCCCTGTGTGTTGCCCCGTGTGCTGCCGTGTGTGCTGCCCTGTGTGCTGCTCTGTGTGCTGCCCTGTGTGTTGCCCCGTGTGCTGCCGTGTGTGCTGCCCTGTGTGCTGCTCTGTGTGCTGCCCTGTGTGCTGCCCTGTGTGTTGCCCCGTGTGCTGCCGTGTGTGCTGCCCTGTGTGCTGCCCTGTGTGCTGCCCTGTGTGTTGCCCTGTGTGCTGCCCTGTGTGCTGCTCTGTGTGCTGCCCTGTGTGCTGCCATGTGTGCTGCTCTGTGTGCTGCCCTGTGTGCTGCCCTGTGTGCTGCTCTGTGTGCTGCCCTGTGTGGTGGTCTGCATGTTGCCCTGTGAGCTGCCTTGTGTGCTGCCATGTGTGCTGCCCTGTGTGCTGCCCTGTGTGCTGCCCTGTGTGTTGGTCTGCATGTTGCCCTATGTGGTGGTCTGCATGATGCCCTGTGTGCTGCTCTGTGTGTTGGTCTGTGTGTTGCCCTGTGTGCTGCCCTGTGTGTTGCCCTGTGTGCTGCCCTGTGTGGTGGTCTGCATGTTGCCCTGTGTAGTGGTCTGTGTGCTGCCCTGTGTGTTGCCCTGTGTGCTGCCCTGTGTGTTGCCCTGTGTGTTGCCCTGTGTGCTGCCCTGTGTGGTGGTCTGCATGTTGCCCTGTGTAGTGGTCTGTGTGCTGCCCTGTGTGTTGCCCTGTGTGCTGCCCTGTGTGCTGCCCTGTGTGGTGGTCTGCATGCTGCCCTGTGTGCTGCCCTGTGTGTTGCAATGTGTGCTGCCCTGTGTGCTGCCCTGTGTGTTGCCCTGTGTGCTGCCCTGTGTGCTGCCCTGTGTGTTGCCCTGTGTGCTGCCCTGTGTGCTGCCCTGTGTGTTGCAATGTGTGTTGCCCTGTGTGCTGCCCTGTGTGCTGCCCTGTGTGCTGCCCTGTGTGGTTGTCTGCATGTTGCCCTGTGTGCTGTGTGGTGCCCTGTGTGCTGCTCTGTGTGCTGCCTGTATCTGACTGTATGCTCCCTGTGTGCTGCCTGTGTGCTGCCTGTGTGCTGCCTGTATCTGACTGTGTGCTACCTGTATGCTGCCTGTATGCTGCCTGTGTGCTTGTGTGTGTGTGCTGCCTGTGTGCTTGTGTGCTGCCTGTGTGCTGCCTGTATGCTGCCTGTGTGCTGCCTGTGTGCTGCCTGTGTGCTGCCTGGGTCTGCCTGTATGCTGCCTGTATGCTGCCTGTGTCTGCCTAGGTGCTACATGTGTGCTGCCTGTGTCTGCCTAGGTGCTGCATGTGTGCTGCCTGTGTCTGCCTAGGTGCTGCATGTGTGCTACCTGTGTGCTACCTGTATGCTGCCTGTGTCTGCCTAGGTGCTGCATGTGTGCTACCTGTGTGCTGCCTGTGTGCTGACTGTGTGCTGCCTGGGTCTGCCTGGGTCTGCCTGTATACTGCCTGTGTGCTGCCTGTGTCTGCCTAGGTGCTACATGTGTGCTGCCTGTGTCTGCCTAGGTGCTGCATGTGTGCTGCCTGTGTCTGCCTAGGTGCTGCATGTGTGCTACCTGTGTGCTACCTGTATGCTGCCTGTGTCTGCCTAGGTGCTGCATGTGTGCTACCTGTGTGCTGCCTGTGTGCTGACTGTGTGCTGCCTGGGTCTGCCTGGGTCTGCTGCCTGTGTGCTGCCTGTGTCTGCCTGGGTCTGCCTGTGTGCTACCTGTGTCTGCCTGTGTCTGCCTGTGTGCTACCTGTGTCTGCCTGTGTCTGCCTGGGTCTGCCTGGGTCTGCCTGTGTGCTGCCTGTGTCTGCCTGTATGCTGCCTGTGTGCTACCTGTGTCTGCCTGTGTCTGCCTGTGTGCTGCCTGTGTGCTGCCTGTGTGCTGCCTGTATCTGCCTGTATGCTGCCTGTGTGCTGCCTGTGTGCTGCCTGTGTGCTGCCTGTGTCTGCCTGTGTGCTGCCTGTGTGCTGCCTGTGTCTGCCTGAGTTTGCCTGGGTCTGCCTGCGTCTGCCTGTGTGCTGCCTGTGTCTGCATGTGTCAGCCTGGGTCTGCCTGTGTGCTGCCTGTGTCTGCCTGGGTCTGCCTGTGTGCTACCTGTGTCTGCCTGTGTCTGCCTGTGTGCTGTCTGTGTGCTGTCTGTGTGTCTGCCTGTGTGCTGACTGTGTGCTACCTGTATGCTGCCTGTGTGATGCCTGTATGCTGCCTGTGTCTGCCTGTGTGCTGCCTGTGTGCTGCCTGTGTGCTACCTGTATGCTGCCTGTGTGCTGCCTGTATGCTGCCTGTGTGCTACCTGTGTCTGCCTGTATCTGCCTGGGTCTGCCTGTGTGCTGCCTGTATGCTACCTGTATGCTGCCTGTGTGCTGCCTGTGTGCTGCCTGTGTCTGCCTGTGTGCTGCCTGTATGCTGCCTGTGTGCTGCCTGTGTGCTGCCTGTGTCTGCCTGTGTGCTGCCTGTGTGCTGCCTGTGTGCTGCCTGTGTGCTGCCTGTGTCTGCCTGTGTGCTGCCTGTGTCTGCCTGTGTCTGCCTGTGTGCTGCCTGTGTCTGCCTGGGTCTGCCTGTGCCTGCTGCCTGTATGCTGCCTGTGTCTGCCTGTATCTGCCTGGGTCTGCCTGTGTGCTGCCTGTGTGCTACCTGTGTCTGCCTGGGTCTGACTGTGTGCTGCCTGTGTCTGCCTGTGTCTGCCTGTGTGCTGCCTGTGTCTGCCTGTGTCTGCCTGTGTGCTGCCTGTGTCTGCCTGTGTCTGCCTGTGTGCTGCCTGTGTGCTGCCTGGGTCTGCCTGTATGCTGCCTGTGTGCTGCCTGTGTCTGCCTGTGTCTGCCTGGGTCTGCCTGTGTGCTGCCTGTGTCTGCCTGGGTCTGCCTGTATGCTGCCTGTGTCTGCCTGTGTCTGCCTGTATGCTGCCTGTGTCTGCCTGGGTCTGCCTGTATGCTGCCTGTGTCTGCCTGTGTGCTGCCTGTGTCTGCCTGTGTGCTGCCTGTGTCTGCCTGTATGCTGCCTGTGTCTGCCTGGGTCTGCCTGTATGCTGCCTGTGTGCTGCCTGTGTGCTGCCTGTGTCTGCCTGGGTCTGCCTGTATGCTGCCTGGGTCTGCCTGTGTGCTGCCTGTGTGCTGCCTGTGTCTGCCTGGGTCTGCCTGTATGCTGCCTGTGTCTGCCTGGGTCTGCCTGTATGCTGCCTGTGTCTGCCTGTGTCTGCCTGTGTGCTGCCTGTGTCTGCCTGTGTGCTGCCTGTGTCTGCCTGGGTCTGCCTGTATGCTGCCTGTGTCTGCCTGTGTGCTGCCTGTGTCTGCCTGTGTGCTGCCTGTGTCTGCCTGTATGCTGCCTGTGTCTGCTTGGGTCTGCCTGTATGCTACCTGTGTCTGCCTGTGTGCTGCCTGTGTCTGCCTGTGTGCTGGCTGGGTTTACCTGTGTGCTGCCTGTGTGCTGCCTGTGTCTGCCTGTATGCTGCCTGTGTCTGCCTGGGTCTGCCTGTATGCTGCCTGTGTCTGCTTGGGTCTGCCTGTGTGCTACCTGTGTGCTGCCTGTGTGCTGCCTGTGTGCTGCCTGGGTCTGCCTGTATGCTGTCTGGGTCTGCCTGTATGCTGCCTGTGTGCTGCCTGTATCTGCCTGGGTCTGCCTGTGTGCTGCCTGTGTCTGCCTGGGTCTGCCTGTATGCTGCCTGTGTCTGCCTATGTGTCTGCCTGTGTGCTGCCTGTGTGCTGCCTGTGTGCTGCCTGTGTGCTGCCTGTGTGCTGCCTGTGTGCTGCCTGTGTGCTACCTGTGTGCTGCCTGTGTGCTGCCTGTATGCTGCCTGTGTCTGCCTATGTGCTGCCTGTATGCTGCCTGTGTCTGCCTATGTGCTGCCTGTGTGCTGCCTGTGTGCTGCCTGTGTGCTGCCTGTGTGCTGCCTGTGTGCTGCCTGTGTCTGCCTGGGTCTGCCTGTGTGCTACCTGTGTGCTGCCTGTGTGCTGCCTGAGTCTGCATGTGTGCTGCCTGGGTCTGCTGCCTGTGTGCTGCCTGTGTGCTGCCTGTGTGCTGCCTGTATGCTGCCTGTGTGCAGCCTGTGTGCTGCCTGTATGCTGCCTGTGTGCTGCCTGTGTGCTGCCTGGGTCTGCCTGTGTGCTGCCTGTGTGCTGCCTGTGTCTGCCTGTGTGCTGCCTGGGTCTGCCTGTGTGCTGCCTGTGTGCTGCCTGTGTGCTGCCTGTGTCTGCCTGTATGCTGCCTGTGTGCTGCCTGTGTGCTGCCTGTGTGCTGCCTGTGTGCTGCCTGTGTCTGCCTGTATCTGCCTGTGTGCTGCCTGTGTGCTGCCTGTGTGCTGCCTGTGTGCTGCCTGTGTGCTGCCTGTGTGCTGCCTGTGTCTGCCTGTGTGCTGCCTGTGTGCTACCTGTGTCTGCCTGTGTCTGCCTGTGTGCTACCTGTGTGCTGCCTGTGTGCTGCCTGTGTGCTGCCTGGGTCTGCATGTGTGCTGCCTGGGTCTGCTGCCTGTGTGCTGCCTGTGTGCTGCCTGTATGCTGCCTGTGTGCTGCCTGTGTGCTGCCTGTATGCTGCCTGTGTGCTGCCTGTATGCTGCCTGTATGCTGCCTGTGTCTGCCTGTGTGCTGCCTGTGTCTGCCTGTGTGCTGCCTGTATGCTGCCTGCGCCTGTGCTCTCTCTCCAACCTGAAATGACTCATTTATGACATTATCTCCTGGTGGCTTATTTTGTTTTATCGTTTCTCTTTTAATTTACACCTTTTCCCTTAGACTATATATTATGATAACATCCTGGGGTTTTTTTGGTTTTTTGTTTTTTTTTGGGGGGGTCTTGTGTATCTTGGATCTTTTATGTTGAAATATTTCACACTTTTGCTGTAAAGCAGTGTTATGAACAATTTTTTTTTCAAAATTGTTTAAATATTTTTGTTTTGACTTCCCACAAATAGTTCTGTTGTTTAAAAAAAAGCTTTCCAAAAATAAATCATGTTTAAAATTCAATGTAATTGATTTGACAACGACTCCTTCACATACTTTAGTATGCATTGCCTTTGCATCTGTCATGGTAGCTGGTGAATACTCCAAAGCAGTGGCACATGTTTCTTGCACCGTTCCCACAGGGGGGCAACTGGAAGGAGGCTTTGAAGATCCTCAAGTTGGCGGTTCAACGCTCGTCCACTCTGGCTGCAGCTCCGCCATCCTCATCCACCAGCATCAGCAGTGAGCTGTCTGTCTTCTCACACACGTCCTTCGCCGAGGCAGAGATGTACACCAAGGTCCACCGAGACCTCCCAGGTGAGTGGGGCACCAGCTAGGCTGACAGCAGACATGAGAGAGAGAGAGAGTGCCGCTGTGGCAGCATGGTTGTGTAGTCGTTTCAGGGCAAAGTCTCCACTGCCTGGAACTCTCGTGCTCTGCATATGATGTGATATGTGACTTTTTGGTTGGATTCATAGGCAGTCAATTCATTCATGATATGTGCAGTGTTTTCATTTCATCCATCTAACAGCTGTCAACAGCCAAAGCAAGCTGTTATGATAATGGCAGATGAATGAATGTTTACGACCTGCTTTAAAAGCTATGAAAAGCTATTGACTATGAAATGGCTATTTATCTGGTTAGAGTAAGAGCAAATAGTCTCAAATACCCCAATATTTTGACCTCCTGTGGGTTCGGGGTAAGAATTGACCCCCCGCGTCTCCCTAAGCGATTTGTAAGAGGCGAATAACTAGGGATACCATTACTTGATTTACGTTTACTCTAAACTGTTCCAGTGATTTTTGTGCTTAATGGCCTTACATAGCCTACAAAGGCTGATAGGCCGTAAAAGATTAAAACGCTATCCATCAATCCATCCCAATATTTTGCCCAGCACGATCATGTAGTGATAGAAGCAGTGAGTCTTATCTTTCCCTGAACCTACAGGGGATTATTGTTACAGACACACCATGGAATCATATAGCAAATTTTGTTTTGACAACAACCCTTGTTCTTTGTTTGTCATATCATTATATGACCTCCAGGTCAAACTGATGGACAACAGATGCTTACATCTTTTTTCCAGTGTTCTTCACTTCTACTTTTGTTTGCATGGGAGGGTTGTTCGGTTGGAATTTTTTTCTTCGCTTTTATGAAGAACAGTATAACTTGTTTCACAACTTTTAATTTTGTTGGTACAAAATTTGATGCAAGCAAACAGAATTTTTACTTGAGTTCTTCACTGAGTCGCCCAGACATTTCAGCCAACATGGATCCTTGCACTGTTACCAAGGTATTTGTTACTGGCAAAGCTTCAGGAACGCTGTCTGCCTCACAGGTCGGACGCTGGACTTCACCGTGGACATGTCCAAGATGCCCATCATTGGACGCAAGTTCCTGGCGTCGGAGTTGGGCAGTGGATCCCAGGACCACTCCCCCTCCGCAGCCACCTCCCCCTCCGCCTCGTCCTCCTCCACCTCCACCTCGGGCGTCAACCTGTCCCGCAAGCCCTCCAACAACCAGGATGTGGACTCAGCCTGGCGCAGACCTCAGGCCTCTCAGGTGCCCTCTTGTTTCCTGTGTGTTGTGTTGACTTTGTGTGTTCAACATCAGAAAGACTCATAAGTGTCTGACATTTAAATCATCTACTTAGCTGCTGTGTATGATTCATCAGAGGTTTTGTTGGTGGTGGTGTTTTGGAGGATGTTGCCCAGCTGTTCATGTATGCTGTTTTGTGGGATGTTTTCTGTCAGGTTGATTTTTTTTCCATCAGCTAATTCTGTTTGCAGGATAACTTGAGAGTTTGAAAAACAACAATGTCCTAAAAGAGTCGATGAAATGTTGCATTTCCTACATTATTATAGAATTTATGAAGCAGTGAACATGGGTAATGTTTTAGTTGATGAAATTCATTTTTCCAATGACCTGCCTACATCATGATAGAATTAATGAAGGAGTGAACATGGGAAATTTTTTAGTTGATGAAATTCCTTTTTCCAATGTCCCTGCAGGCGAGGACTCGGGAACGACTGGTCAATTTGCTGACGTGCTTCGGCCAGAGAGTTGGGTTGCCCAAGAGTCCCTCGGTAAGTACCAACTTTAGTGTCAGGTTCTACAGAAGGCTCTGTCAACTCTGTGAAATATGCTAAACCTTTGAGGCAAATCTTTTTGTGAACATATTGTCTTGCATGGAAACATGCTACAGAGTTCGACCGCCTTTCACATCCAAGTTTCACTGGTCCAAAACCTGAATCTCGTGTGTGCAGGAGGGGAATTTTTCTGTGTAGTAATGGTACACCTCCATTCTTCATTGCCCAGAATATATTACATAAATGGGTGTCCCAGTTACTTTGGATCTTTGGGCAAAACATTTTTTTCTCCCAGGAATTGGCGACATTGCCTCAAGTAATCACATAGTCATTTGTCATGCCAGTGTGATGTTGTTGGTTACCTTTTTGACTGGCGTGCAGTTGAGATGAATGATGGAGACTCAGTGTGATGTCTGCGAAAATTTGATCTGAGACAGTGTGATTTGCCACTGTGCACCAGGACACGATGATCCACAAGGTAAGGGAGGGGTGCAAGCCGCAGCTCCGCTGTGGAGCAAAGCCCTCCTCGGCCTGGATCCCAGCACCATGCATGTGTCCCTCTCTCTCCATTTGCATTGCCCTGCCTCACGCTCTGCCTCTCTCTCTCTCTCTCTCTCTCTCTCTCTCTCTCTCTCTCTCTCTCTCTCTCTCTCTCTCTCTCTCTCTCTCTCTCTCTCTCTCTCTCTCTCTCTCTCTCTCTCTCTCTCTCTCTCTCTCTCTCTCTCTCTCTCTCGCTCTCTCTCTCTCTCTCTCTCTCTCTCTCTCTCTCTCTCTCTCTCTCTCTCTCTCTCTCGCTCTCCCCTTTGTAATCTCTACCTCTTTCCGCATGCCAGCTGCTAAAAAGACTTGTTGGGGCTTTTCCGATTCAGTTTGATTTGGGAATGTACAATGGAGACAGTTTTGCTTCATTTAGTTCAAGCATGATGATGTGGAGGGAATCATCCCTGAATTTCACTACTTTTCTCATGGAAAATGCAGGCTTTACAAGTATAATCTGGTTTTTGGCTCATCCCTTTTGCTTGTAACATTGGTATGCTTTTAGGCAACATTTTAATATATAATCCAAGGCTTGATTTATACTAATAAAAGTTGTCTGGCAAAGGTGTGATAAAGAGAGAGAAAAGATTCAAGGACACTTTGTGCTGCTCCTTTTCTACATGAAATTTGATTCTGTATTTTGTACAAATATCTCTGAACTTTAAGGGTATTTCATTATGATGGGGCAGTCTTGTTTGTTGTATTGGTGATCAGTACTGGATAGTTAGCTGGTCTGTAGTCCTGGTGGACATATGGCATCCCTAGTCAGTTCCTATACTGAAATGTCACGCAGTTTTATGTGAGTCTTATCTTGGTTTTGGATTTGTGTATGTTCATTGTGCTGGCACATGCATGTGTTCATGTTAAAGGGAGTCATTATGTACATGTTCGTGTTATCATCAGTATCTTAACTGGGTGACAGGTCTCGGTATGTTATGGGGATGTCTTTAGCCTAGCTTAGGATCCCGCATTGGTTTCACTGTGTTCTACTTTCTCATTCGCCCAGGTCATCTTCAGCCAGTCCAGCGACACCCTTGACCACCAGCAAAGTGTCACGTCCAGTGGCGAGGAAACATCCCTGCCTGAAGGAGGCTCCAGTAAGTGTCACTCTGTGTGTGTGTGTGTGTGTGTGTGTGTGTCTGTCTGTGTGTGTGTGTCTGTGTCTGTCTGTGTGTGTGTGTCTGTGTCTGTGTGTGTGTGTGTGTGTGTGTCTGTGTGTGTGTGTGTGTGTGTGTCTGTGTGTGTGTATGTGAATGTGTGTGTGTGGGTGTGTGCATGTGTGTGTCACTGTGTGTGTGTGTGTGTGTGTGTGTGTGTCTGTGTGTGTGTCTGTGTCTGTGTGTGTGTGTCTGTGTGTGTGTGTGTGTGTGTGTGTCTGTGTGTGTGTCTGTGTGTGTGTGAGCGTGGGTGTGTGCATGTGTGTGTCACTGTGTGTGTGTGTGTGTGTGTGTGTGTGTTTGCGTGTGTGTTTGTGTGTGTGTGTGTGTGTGTGTGTGTGTGTGTGTGTGTGTGTGTGTGTGGATGAGTATGTGTGTGTGTGTGCATATGTGACTTTGTGTATGCGTGTGTGTTTGTCTCTGTGTGTTTCTGTGTGTGTGTGTGTCTGTGTGTGTGTGTGTGTGCCTGTGTATGTGTGTATTTGTGTCTGTCTGTGTGTGTGTGTGTGTGTGTGTCTGTGTGTGCCTGTGTCTGTGTAAAAGTATGCATTCTCTTGCATAGTCAAATTCTGTGTAAAATGTTGTTGTGTGAACAAGTTATGGACATGGGAGGGAGGGAGAGAGAGAGCAAGCACAAGTGCAAGGGCACATGTATATATGCACATACAGCATCAAGACAACAAATCGGGTATGACTGCCCACCAACTGCACTTCCTGGAGAGCAACGATTAGAGAGAGAGAGTCGTACCTTTGAAAACAACAGAGTTTGAGAAAATGGCAGTTGAGGACACCCATTGATTTGGCTTCACTTGTACTCTGCCCTTGTTGCCACAGACTTGGTGCTCTGACTTAATGTTGCAGTCTGAAATTTGGTGCCACTGACTTCATCGAAATCAGTGGACCCCATGCTGTGCTTCGTATCATGTGTCTCTAATACGAGATGAATGTGTGTATGTGAGGGATGCATATGTGTGTGCATGCATGTGTGTATGTGAGGGATGCATATGTGTGTGCATGCATGTGTATCTCTGTGTTTGTGTTTTCCTGTTTTTGAACTTGTACGTATGCCTGCACGTAAAAAAAAATTGGTTGCATGGATTTGCCAAAGATTTAATGCATTGTAGTTATATGTGAGGTGTGATTGTGTAGGTGATCACCTGCTGAACGACAGCAGTGGCAACGAGCTCATGGTCACCTTCAAGGGCTTTGACTTCCTGGACAACGAGCTGGAGGAGTCAGAGGTGAGTGTGGATTCCAAGTGCGGCTGCTTGTCAACTTCTTACATGCTGCAAGAGAGTGAAGCTTGAAATTCCATCTTGTTTCAAGTGTTTTCCATTAACAAGTGTTGTCCCATACTACAGCACTGTGCCCCTTTCCAGTGCATGAAGTACCATACTGCCTCTCACTGCCAGTGGTTGGTGAACTCCAGCCAACGTATTCTTCCCTAGATTTATTGATCTGAATTCAGTGATAATGCCATAGTCTGAGGGCAGCACTGCCACTCTCAGAACACGTTTGCAGATTTACAAATATTAGTTTTAGAAGCAAAATTTCAGAGTAAGCTCATTCCTCCCCTGGCAGGCACTGGGGTGGTATGGGAATGGCAGCAAGGGGTGTAGTACATTGACACACTTTGGTTGGTGCTATTGAATTCAATAGAAATGGTAACTCTGGCTTGTGATTAATGCCCCTCCTCCATAGTAGGCATGATGATAAGAAGCTGCAGAGTAGAGAGGAGGTATCACTATCAGATCAATGAATGACTGATCTAAAACAGAAAATAAACCATGCAGGGTACTGGAATGGAAATGATTCAAAGAGAAGAAGGTAGACTCATCATCAGCTCATCGCTGCATACTTTCAGGTATTCTAATCAGGTTTTGACTGAAGAGTTAGTTTGAAATGCAGGATATCCAGATTAGTACTGAATCTTTCCATCTTTTATCAAATGGTATCTGTCCTGTGTCATGTCATCATCATGAGAAGACCATCCTGTTGCATCTAGAAATTTAAACTAATTTGCTACTGGATTAACAGGACATGATCATGCAAAAGGTAAGCATAGTTTCAGGCAACATATCTCGTCATCACTAGATTGGATCCATCACCTGTTAGATATGGTGTGTGCTGTATGGGGAAAAAGCAGTCTGCCACTCATGAAATACTGAGTGGAGTGTATGTTACTGCTGCTACTCAGTAACAAACCATCTCATGTGAATTTAGCCATGCAGACACATGGAACAGATGCTGAAAGTAAAGAATCTGCAGGGATACAGTGATTACTCTAATGTGGGGGTCACCTCTGAGGTCGTGAAGATGTATGATTTGAAATCTAACTGCATGTAAGATCTATATCACTGGTACAGGCAAAGACTGTTGTTTCAATATTATGACTTTCCTCCTGCTTATTGATGTTTACTGTCATTCTCATACCATCTCGACTCCCAAGTCTGGGTGCTTGTTGTAAGGAACATGCGAAGGTCAGGGGAAGAAGGTCTTGTTTAGACTGGGAGAGAATGCTATAGAGACATAGTTGTGCATTGGAGTGAGTGGGAGGGTTTGATACTTGATGTTGCTGTTGCAGGGGAAAGTTCTCATGATGTGGAATTTGAGTTCTCGGAGGAGAGGGTCGTATCAGAGGTGGGGTCAGGTGAGACCGCTGGTTTGGGTGCATGGGCAGGTACAGGGCATTCTTTTGTCCACTAGGTCATCGTCGCCTCAGCAGCATGGGCCAGAGTAGGGTATGATTGTGTCCCCCTAGATGGTCATCACCTTGCACGCTTCCTGTAGGTCCCTTCAGGTGGTAGTCACTTTGCCGGCATGAAAAGTTATAAAGCTGGTTGTGTCCAATGAAATGGTCATCTTATTGCAAGTTTGCTAAATGCCTCATGAGGTAATACTCATTTATGGGCATGGACTAGTAAAAGGTTTGATTGTGTCCAGTGATACGGTCATCTTGCCGGTTGTACGTCCAACTAAGTGGTCACCACGTTGCCTGTATGGGTAAGGATAGAGCTTGAAGGTGTTCCAAGCAGTATTCATTAGTGTATACATTTAGGTAGGTGGCCTTCATTCTGCTGGCATGAACAGGCATCTATCTGGCTTTGAAGTGATTCCATGAGAAGTCGTCACCTTGCCACCTTGGTGTGGGTTCCATGAGGCAGTAGCCGCTGAGACTGCATGGGCAGAGGAAGGGCTGGTCTGATGTTGCTGGTCATCATCTTGCATTAGCATGGCT
>JAWQFJ010000012.1:35000-76849 GCA_034096865.1 Theodoxus fluviatilis
TTTTTGACTCACATGCAAAGCAAAAGTGAGTCTATGTACTCACCCTTTTCGTCCGTCCGGGCGTCCGGTCCGGGCGTCCGAAAACTTTAACGTTGGATTTTTCTCAGAGACTATTAAGTCTATCAATACCAAATGTGGCATGATGGTGTATGATGACAAGGCCTCAAAAAACATACATAGTGACTTAACCTTGCTTCAAGGTCAAGGTCGCAGGGGCCATAAATGTGGTCTAAAAAACGGTCATTTTTCACATTTTCTCAATTTTCTCTGACGTTTTTGAGATTGGATACCTGACCTTTATATGGTATATAGGGCAAAGTAAGCCCTATCTTTTGATACCAGTTTGGTTGAGCTTGCTTCAAGGTCAAGGTCACAGGAGCTCTTCAAAGTTGGATTGTATACATATTTTGAAGTGACCCTGACCCTGAACTATGGAAGATAACTGTTTCAAACTTAATAATTATTTGGGGCACATGTTATACTTTCATCATGAGACACATTTGGTCACATATCATCAAGGTCAAGGTCACTTTGACCCTTATGAAATGTGACCAAAATGGGGTAGTGAACCACTAAAAGTGACCATATCTCATGGTAGAAAGTGCCAATAATCACCATTGTGCTTCCTATGTCTTGAATTAACAGCTTTGTGTTGCATGACCTTGGATGACCTTGACCTTGGGTCAAGGTCACATGTATTTTGGTAGGGAAAATGTGTAAAGCATTTCTTAGTGTATGATGTCATTGGTAGGTTTAGTTGTTTGACCTTGACCTTGAAGGTCACCTGAAGGTCAAGGTCATATAAAGGTCAAGGTCAAGCATAATAGCCGTATGGGCTTTGCTCTTCTTGTTCAGTGTGGATCCTGTACAGTTGTTTCCAATTCTATTGAAATTTGTTGTATAGATACACAGACTTTTCATAGTTACCTGATGCTTGCAGAAAGTAACTGATATACATGTGCATGATCAGTTACTTTTGGAGTTAGTCCCTTAAGTATTTTTGATGCAGTTTTTGTCACTGAATTTTTTGTAAGTTACATGTGAATTTTTTTTATATGGAAAATTGGAATGGTTCCAATTGACAGCTGTTGAAGATTCTCTTGGGAAGATTACCCACGTAACAGCCCATGATCATCAAAGTTTTCTCGCACAAACATTTGCATATTTAGGATCATTTTCTTTTGGAGATGGGCAGATTCTTGCTTTTTCCTCATCCCAGTAGTCTATCTTACTTGGAAAAACAAAAAAGTTCCCAGTTTGATTTTACTCCTTGCTTCATGGATCTGTAAGCCAGTGCAGTATGTCTGTTCATGTTCCTGTCATTGTGTCAATGTGCAGGAGCTGAGGAGAAGGCTGATGACCATGACCAAGGAAAGCTGCTACTACATCTCTAAGACAGAGAGCCTCAAACTCATCGCCTCCCAGCTTCATATCCTTTGCAAACTGATGGATTCAGACCTCTTTGTCTTGGCTTGCCGACTCTGCCTAACTCTTACTTTAAGTCCCTGTAGTGCCTTTCTTAACCCTTGACTGGTATACCTGTTTCACCCTTCTCCGCCCATCTTAGAGTAACTCTTTAAGTCTTTGTAATGCAGACTGACAATTTAATTGCCTGTCTTGCAAAGAGGCTACAAAAAGTAGCCTAAAATGGGCGGAACAGGAATACAGTCAAGGGTAGAGAAAGGCGTTACAGGGACTTAGAGATAACTATTCAGTCTGTTGGAATTAATAGTAAATACTGTTGTAAGGAGGCTCCTTTTAGGATGAATTTGTAATGTTTTGGTATGTCATAGACGTTGAACCAACACTCACGTAGTCATACAGAGAGGAAGGTGCATCATAGATGTTCACCTTATACATGCGCACAAACAATCGTTTTAGTGTAGTAGTGGGAATGGCTGGAAATGTTTTGGTATTTTTTCCTTAACTGTGGTACTTCAGATCTTGGAAATGATCCACATGCAGATGGAGTGCCCATTCATCTACATAGAGTCAGACACAGTGGGTATCTAAGTTTTGATGTGTGACAGTGTGCCCATTCATCTACATAGAGTCAGACACAGTGGGTATCTAAGCTGTGATGTGTGACAGTGTGCCCATTCATCTACATAGAGTCAGACACAGTGGGTATCTAAGCTGTGATGTGTGACAGTGTGCCCATTCATCTACATAGAGTCAGACACAGTGGGTATCTAAGCTGTGATGTGTGACAGTGTGCCCATTCATCTACATAGAGTCAGACACAGTGGGTATCTAAGCTGTGATGTGTGACAGTGTGCCCATTCATCTACATAGAGTCAGACACAGTGGGTATCTAAGCTGTGATGTGTGACAGTGTGCCCATTCATCTACATAGAGTCAGACACAGTGGGTATCTAAGCTGTGATGTGTGACAGTGTAACGTGCAGTCAGCTTGAAAGACAACTGCTATGCTCAATTACATGCCTCATTTTCAGAACCATTTTGTGATCTGTGAGTTTAAAAAATCATTCTGCAGCATGTATGTATTCCTCTTCCCTGTTACCTACTTATAAAATTCTCTGTATTTAACCTTTTTTATAGCATGAAGGTAAGATGTTTACAACTTTTATTTAGCTAGTTTGATCCCTGTCTTCTCTAGTGCAATCGAAACGCTATGTTCCAATAGTATAAATGCACAACAGTTAACCAACCTGTCTTGATCATAAGACGCAGTTTTAATGATCAAACACTATCTCATATGTCTTATCTCATTTCATCTAGTGCTACTGGAGAATTCAATTGGAATTCTTGTTTCACTTTTAATCTTACCACAAAAGTCTGGAAAATCAAAGTAGGAGCATAGAGAGATGGAGAGAGCATAAAGAGACATGGGGAGAGTTTTGAGGGAAAATCAGAGTAAAGGAAGAAGAGGCATTATGAGAGTTTTGAGGGAAAATCGGAGTAAAGGAAGAAGAGGCATTGTGAGAGTTTTGAGGGAAAATCGGAGTAAAGGAAGAAGAGGCATTGTGAGAGTTTTGATGGAAGATGGGAGGAAAAGAAAAAAGAGGCGTGGGGAGTTGCAAGTGGTCAGTGTGACTGTCCAGTTGTGTGGGTCTCCCTGAGGACTTGTTCTGTTTATGGACGTCTTGCTTCAGCTGATGGCGAGCCGGGCTGTGGATCGCCACCGGTTCTGTGTCGTGGAGATCCAGGAGTGCCTGGAGACGTACTGCATGCGCAAAGACCAGGCCGAGCAGGTCGGTAACTCTGGACTCGGTTCTTGTGGATTTACACCAAAGTGAATTTGTGCAGGCCTGGCTTGAGAATTCAAAGATTGAAGTAGGTTTGAAACACACACACACACACACACACACACACCGGCTCCTGAAATGATTCTAGGATATGTATCCAAAAGACCTGACAACTTTTTCAAGATGGAGTAATGAAAATAAACATTATAAATAGGATCAAGTCAGTCATTCTTGTTGGGATAACTAGTACACATTGTGTACATGATTTAAAGCATTTCTTCATTTCAACATCTGCATGTAACTGATGGAGTGACCCTGTTGATGCACACCTCCGGCATGTATCAAGAAGTTGACTTTTGAAGTCTACCTGATCTAGCCCTACCCAAGGCCTGCATCAGGAGATCCCCCACACCTGGGCAACATGCATTTGTCTTTGCAGAGCCTGGAGATGCTGAAGTCCTCCATCAAGCAGCAGTCGCTGAGTGACGGTGGAACCACTGTTCTGTGTGGAGAGGAACAGGTAGGCAGTGACTTGCTCTCAGCTTTGGGAAAGTGAATCCCTACGTTGTCAGCAAATGGCTCTTTCAGGGCTAAGAAACACCTAGAAAGAATCAGTCAATTGGACAGTGTCAGGATTCACTTTCCCTTAGTGTCAGTCCAACCCCGGCATCCACCCCCTTTTATTCTTCTCAGCTTTGGGGCAATCAACTGTCTCTTGCTTAAGTTAGCATGTGCCAAAATACTTATGTTTATGTATGTAAGCGTGCATGTAGGTATGTGTTGTTCATCCATGTGTGTGTTTTGTATTTTGCTTGTGTTCCTGTGGAAGAGTATGAGTGTGTGTGTGTGTGTGTGTGTGTGTGTGTGTGTGTGTGTGTGTGTGTGTGTGTGTGTGTGTGTGTGTGTGTGTGTGTGTGTGTGTGTGTGTGTGTGAATGTGTGTGTGTGTGTTGTTGTTGTTTGGGAAGGTGTGTGTGTGTTGTTTGGAAAGGTGGGCTGAATAATATGATTTTGTGCAAATGCAATGTAAAGATCGTATATTAACATTTTTCTGTCATCATTTCTTTGCATCTTAAAACAGCTTTCGCTGTTTTCTAATGAAAAAGAAGCAAGGAAAACTTACAAAAAATGAATCATCTATCACAATTTTTCTTCAAGTGCATGGCTGTGGGGTGGTGGGAAATGACATGGAGTGAAAGCTGAACACCTGCTGTTGGAGACTAGATAATTCTGTCTTCATGTTACAGAAGGTGGACCTGTGCCGCAAGCTGTACAAGCTGATCCTGAAACTGGTGCTGCTGTTTGAGAGCTACCTGAAGATGCTTGAGGTCTTTCAGTCTGTGACGTCCCTACCCCAGGTATGCATTCTATTCTACCCCAGGTATGCATTCTACCCCAGGTATGCATTCTACCCCAGGTATGCATTCTACCCCAGGTATGCATTCTACCCCAGGTATGCATTCTACCCCAGGTATGCATTCTACCCCAGGTATGCATTCTATTCTACCCCAGGTATGCATTCTATTCTACCCCAGGTATGCATTCTATTCTACCCCAGGTATGCATTCTATTCTACCCCAGGTATGCATTCTACCCCAGGTATGCATTCTATTCTACCCCAGGTATGCATTCTACCCCAGGTATGCATTCTATTCTACCCCAGGTATGCATTCTACCCCAGGTATGCATTCTATTCTACCCCAGGTATGCATTCTATTCTACCCCAGGTATGCATTCTATTCTACCCCAGGTATGCATTCTACCCCAGGTATGCATTCTACCACAGGTATGCATTCTACCCCAGGTATGCATTCCACCCCAGGTATGCATTCCACCCCAGGTATGCATTCCACCCCAGGTATGCATTCCACCCCAGGTATGCATTCCACCCCAGGTATGCATTCCACCCCAGGTATGCATTCTACCCCAGGTATGCATTCTACCCCAGGTATGCATTCCACCCCAGGTATGCATTCCACCCCAGGTATGCATTCCACCCCAGGTATGCATTCCACCCCAGGTATGCATTCCACCCCAGGTATGCATTCCACCCCAGGTATGCATTCTACCCCAGGTATGCATTCTACCCCAGGTATGCATTGCTGCAAGTGAGGGGCACTTCATCTCTGTGTATCTGCAGTCGCCAACTCTCTCTATCACATGGATCAAATCCTATTTTGTCACGACTTGCACTTTTGAGAATGAACTTGCATCATGCTGCAGGAATTGTTTGATCACTAGCAAGTTTTGACCAGTGATATTTTGGTTAGATTTAGCTCCACTTTGAGTCTTCTTTAGGAATATTGTTATGGCTATTAAGAAGTGCAGTAAATAAAAGTAATAATGATGTCCAGTCTGAAATGAAGAAATTGAGAAAAATATTTAACCCATTTAAGCCTGGCGTCCTTTAAAAAGGACACTTATGTTTTCCCATCCTGATTTTTATTAAAGAGTCTGAGATAGATCTAAATCACTGATTGGTGTTAGGGAGGTAACAATGTTTCAGAAGCCAAGTTAGAGAGAGTGATCTCTCTTGACAGTAAAGTGTCATGGTTGACACCATTCAAAATTCACGTGCTGAGGTGATCAAGATGAGTTCCCAAACAATGTAAGGCTTTATTTTTTTAATTAACAACATTTTTAATAACATTATTGAAGACAATTTATATATAAAGGCATAATCTAAAACTGTATTTTTGCTTTTGTGAATTTAGTCCATAGTTTGTGATATAGACAGGTTAGATCTGCTGTCCTTTAAAAAGGACGCTAGGACTGAATGGCCAGAGGTTTTTTATGTATGGTTTGGATGTGTTTCAACTTCACTGTGAACGATGTTATTGATACGCTGGATGATGATGACTCATTTCAAAGAGCTGACATCTTTCTTGACCCTCCTGATGTTGATGAATTGACTGATGAGGATAGTGGTGATGAAGATGTGTGCCATCAACAACCTGTCCGGACGACAACCAACTGCCAATGCTACCACTACAATCGTGTCACGAAGTGGAAGAAGTACACTGGCAGAGGAGAACAGTGGTGGTGATGGAGATGTTCCTGATCAAGAGTCGTCTGAAGACGAGGCCCAAGCTTACTCAGACGATGACGGAGATGAACCTGATGACTATGACGATCCTGATTTTGAACCAGATGATGAACAACCCTCAACATCAGCAGCAACACGTCAAAGCCGACCAAAAAAGAAAGAAGCCAGCCAGCTTCCAAGCACAGTAAAACAAAGAGGAGGAGGCGTGCAAATACTCCAGCACCGCAGCCTGAAAGAACCTGGAAACAGGCTGATCTATCAGGAAGGCAGAAGGATCGGTTTTCTTGGAATTCGCCTCCCCCAGACGCATCCAATCTCCCTCAGAATCCATTAGGAATATTTGAACTCTTCTACGATGATGAGATCATTCAGCTTATCAAAGAGAACTCTGAAAAGTATGCCAAATCAAAAGGAAATCATTCTTTCAAGGTCACAGATGACGACATTCGGACCTTCCTCGGGATTCTGCTTGTAAGTGGCTATGCCACAGTTCCACAATGCAGGATGTTTCGGTTGAACGACGAAGATGTACATAACACAGCCATTGCCTCAGCCATGACAAGAGACAGATTTGATGAAATCCTCAAGTACTGTCACATGTACAGGGCAACACCTGCCTCAGAGTCCATGCAGATGGATCTCCTGGCAGTTCGGCGTTCCATCGCCCACGTCTACCTCAAGAGGTCACAAGCTGCTGCCCGCCTTGAGCCCCCCAACCACCCTGTTGGCCGTGTCGCAAAGCTGGACAGAATAGTTCCACCAGCAATCAGATATGATGGGTTGGATCACCTGGTGGAGCACATCCCCAACCAGAGAAGATGCGCACAGTGTGGCAAAAAGGTCAAACAAATCTGCCTGAAGTGCGATGTCCCACTGCACCGAAAGTACTGTTTTGTGGCATTTCATACTCCTGTGTAATGTGTGATTGACAACTTGAACTCTCACAATGAAAGTGAAGTGCTGTGACATGCTGTGTAAAATCGTTGAAAGCAACATTGTTTGCCCAGATTGTTCACATTAGCAAGATAACAGGATGGCATTGGTTCAGAAGATTATTTTGTTTGTTTTTGTTTTGTTTTTTTCTCAAATTTTCAAATGGACAGTTGATCCATTGTTAATAAACCATAAGTTCAAAACTTCTTTAAAAGCAAGTGTTTGTGGTAATAAATTTCATTAAAATGTCATAGAAACATGTTCCTTTCACTATTGTGCATGCGCAAAAAACCTCTACCCTCTCGATCCTAGCGTCCTTTTTAAAGGACGCTAGAAAAAAATGCTGTAGACACAAGAAAAAGTTCAAAAATCAAAAAATTAATGCATATTCAGTCTTAGCATTTTATTTGCTATTGAGAAAAAAATAAAAAAATAAAAATTTTTAATCTCGGCATAAATGGGTTAATCATAACTGAGAAGATATCTTGGGTCAGTGTCAGAGAAAGTGAGTGCCTCAGTGGGGAAGGGCTCCAGATGCAGGCTGCAGACCACAAGACAATGGAGGAGGAACCAAAGTCAGCAAACCACACACTGGTTATGAGGAAATAGTTGGCTAACAACATCAGTGATGGAGGTTGCTGACATATAAGCTAGCCTTCTAGACCGGATTTAGCAAGCAAGAATGGAAAGCATAGGTAACGGTTTCGATTTTAACATGGTTTTGGAAGAGTTCCAGCTGATGAGAGAGACATCAAGCAGTTCCTGTCATGTCTTACAGTTCAGCAATTTCTCACCCATGACTGGGGTTCAAATGGCTTTATACTTCTATTAAGATAAAACAAAGGAAATGTCGTCAGAACGCAACTGGTTTCACTGGACACTTACGTCTGATGCTGCAGGTGGTGGACTGCTCCGGACAGGTGAGTGCAGTCAAGGTGGAGATCAGCAAAGCTCTGCAGGAGCTAGAGAATGGCCAGGCCTCGCCTTTCAATGTGGACGCCAAGGCAGTCGGCAAGCAGGAGGCGGTGGCCAGTCTGTCCGAGTATCTTCAGAGCCAGCACTACCTCAAGGCTCTGCAGCTGCTCCGCTCTTTCAGGTCTGTACCTCATCCTCTCTGCAGAGAGACCCTGTGAAGGAGGCTTGCTTTCCTCACCTGTGTGGGTGACTGGATAAGTCCTGCCTTGTATGTCATTGATGCATTATCAAAAAACCAGCACAGCCAACTGAGTAGGTAACAGATTTGTGGTGTAACCTTTACCATGGCGTCATTAATTAGGACTGATTGCAGAACCCCCTCTGAGGGGAAAAGTTCATGACCTCCACCCCTAGCTACTTGTATGGGCATGCAGAAACCCTTCCTCCATAGAGTGAAAGCAAACAGTCTGCTTCAAAGCCAATCACAACACAGATAAATTAGACATTATGTCTTTGTGTGTGTGTCTTTGTGTGTGTGTGTCTTTGTGTGTGTGTGTCTGTGTGTGTCTGTGTGTGTGTCTTTGTGTGTGTGTGTCTTTGTGTGTGTGTGTCTTTGTGTGTGTGTGTGTCTTTGTGTGTGTGTGTGTGTGTGTGTGTGTGTCTTTGTGCGTGCGTGTGTGTACTCCTTTTTATAATGTTAGAGATATATTTTAATATCCAGACTTTAGCTTTTAGAAGAACTATATTGTTTTAAACATTTGCATTCTGTCATCAGCAGCAAAGCTGTGGATAGTTATTATTGCATTTCCTTTTTGCTGTAGCATTCTAGTGACGATAAGTGAAACAAGGAGAGAAAGTCTTTGAAATCAATTAAACTTGAATGTTGCTCTCATTGCACAGGTCTGTCTACCCCAGTGATGTGTTTGGTATGAACAATGAGGACGACACCACCGCTCTCCTCAACATTTACTGCAGCTTCTTGGCTGAGAAGAAGTCGGGTAGGTTGATACTGCTTCTTTCTCTTAGAAATTGCTCCATTTCATTTAAATGATAGGGATATACCATGTACATAATTTATTGGCTTTTCATCTCTTAGACAATTGTATTAGAGCACTCCTGTACCTCCTAAATGGTATAGCAACATGTCATGAAACCTGGGCCCGTATTCACAACGGCGATTTATCGGCGATTTATGTTAACTCCGATTTATCTCTAAACTCAGACGATTCCAACTGCCTGTTCCGCTCTCCCTTGGCTGGAAACCAGTGTATATAGCAAAGCGCAACCTAGGATCCTCTGACGAGCGTACCTTATCTAATCGATCAAGATAACGCGGGGCTAGGGGATAAATCGAGTGTTAAAAAGATAAATCGCCGTTGTGAATACGGGCCCTGTACTCTAAATTGCACGATTTCTTTATAGCGTGGAAGATTGGTGGCTAGAGGTGAGATCGCCCACAGTCTTGCTGCAAGGCATATGATGCAAGAAAAATTCATTGCTTACCGTCTCTGATACTCTGTTGAGACTACGGGAGTGAAAGTTTCAGAAATTGTGTCGTAATTTGTGAATAGCAGTAAATATAGATGCCTCATTGTAGCAGTCTAGACAGATCTCCTTGACAGCAGACGCCTACAACAGCCAGTGTAAGTAGCTGTGTCTTATGGCAGAACTTTTCTATCCATTGAAAACCCCTACTTGTCAGTGCTGTATGCTGTCAGTGCTGTATGCTGTCAGTGCTGTATGCTGTCAGTGCTGTATGCTGTCAGTGCTGTATGCTGTCAGTGCTGTATGCTGTCAGTGCTGTATGCTGTCAGTGCTGTATGCTGTCAGTGCTGTATGCTGTCATTGCTGTATGCTGTCATTGCTTGAGTTGTGATTGCTCCTCACCATGTGGTGCATGTGTCTGTGTTCCAGGGGTGTTTGCTGTCACGCCAGTGGAGGTGGAGTTGAGCCAGGTGTACAACCAGCTGATGGAGGTCAACATGCAGCTGTCCTCAGGCTGGCCCTCCAGCCTGGGCGGCAGTCACCAGCTCCGCACTGAGGTCACCATCAAGCCCTCCGACTCCAGCTCCCTGTGACTAGAAATGCCCCAAGACTTGGCTTGCCTTCTGTCTCCCGAGTCCCCATAGGGACCAGTGGAAGACAGCATCTCTCAGTGCTGGAATGATGTGCTGTTTGCAACTATGGTGGGAGATACTTATTTGTCAAAAGAAAAGAAAAAACTACAGACCTTTTCTTTTTTGTGAGAGTTGTTTTTACTTAGATGACATAATGAGCTGTCTGTGGCTGAAGCTGCTTGGAGATTGACACGTGCACAGCCCAGATGACAAAGAGTGGAATGGTTACTCCATGAGTGCTGAGAATAAATCATGTGACGAATGAGTTGAAGAATCATTGGCTATCCACAGTAGTTCTCTTCAGCTGTGTGAATGGTATTGCATGATGTCTAGTCATTTCAAGGAGAACTTTCAAAGTAGTGTATTCTGAAATGTTATTACTGCTGACTATAACTTCAGCGGAAACATAATTTAGAACCTAAGGCTAACATATCTGACTTCCTGGGATGCTGTTCTGATGTTAAACTTTTTTTTTAATGAGTGCAGTAGAAACTTGCAGCAGGGAAAACAAAGTAAGTCCTTAAAGACAGAGATACTCAATCTACGTGAATAAAGTTTACCTGCGACTGAGGCTAACAGTTTTTGAGCTGCAATTATACTAAGAGATAGATACCAATGGCTGGAGAATATTCATTTGTAAAGATGTGGCTAATTATTTCAACAAGAACAATCTCTCTCTCTCTCTCTCTCTCTCTCTCTCTCTCTCTCTCTCTCTCTCACCCTCCCCTGCTGGTCACTGCCTGAGGAAGTCGACTACTGAAAAGCAACTTATCTTCCTACGTATGACATTGAAAAAAGCCATCCTTTGTCCTCATGGGGACACACCTACTGGCTATAAGATTAGCAGAGGTGTGGTTTACGCTACATGAACACCTCTAGTAAAGAACAGCTTGGAGAAGAGCCAGACAAAAATGTTTCCAGAAAAGATTTGTTTTAATGACAGTAGTAGTGTTGTACTGGACATGCAACAGAAAGATTTTGACACAAGATGAGTCCATTCCCATATCTCATCCGTCACAGTGCAAGCCTATTTGTATTACAGCCTGAAACCATCCCAGCAAAACTACCGATCAATAAGTGAGTTTATCTTTTGATATTGGGATGTCTGAGTAAAGTCTCTCCCCTGCACAACGGGGAATTCAACAGGATTTTTTATGCTTACACCATCATAAGTCCTCATGATGTCAGTTGAGTACAACATACAACGTTTGCTCAATGTTGAATATCTGCAGCAACTGTTGTGATTAACTGAAGTAAATTGTTTTGATTAACATGAGTGGTATTCAATGTGCATTTTAATGATTTAGTCCAAGCTGATGCATCACTGATACCAAGGATAATGACAAGAAAACTAACAGTTTGACTGAACAGGAAAAGATGTTGTGATAAGTTCTTGACTATGAAGGAGTTGACATAAGAAATGGTAATTAAGATGTTCCATTGACATGACTTTTGATGATGATGATGATGATGATGATGATTTAATTGTGTGAACTGTATCTCTTTTTTTGTTGTTGTTATCAATGAGTTGCTTTTCTGATGACATTAACTACATTACTTCCAAGATGCTCTGTAATTTTGTCTCATGCTCTCATATCTATCATTCACTTACACAAATAGTGACCTGACTATACTCGTTTCATCCACACTGGTCATGTGGGGCCATGTTGTGATTCACTTGAATAATGAGACATTCATTTTGACTTGGAGAGGCAGTGCTTCACTTTCTGTTTGGAGAGAAAGTTTCACATCTGTGCAAGTTGCAAGTTCCTGTCATCACCTGCTGGCCAGGTCTTGTCCAAGTGTTGTCAGGCAGACAGTCAGTCAAATCCACTTCTGTGTAATGCTGTATGAGAACATTCTTAGGCACGCGTGTCATGACCACATAAGTTAGTGAACTGTTTAGGCATCAACTAAAGAGGTGGCCTGATAGCATATGCCAACGATGCTGTCGGAGGTAATGGCTACATACGTATTTCTTGGTCAATTAATGTGTGGCCACCTCCATTTGTAGATGATTTGTGCCTTGTGTCTTCTTTTTTCTCTCAAAAAACTAATCAGGAAGTGTTACCTCCACTCCTTCAATCAAACGTCTAATATTTGGCATTGTGGATTTGCATTTATCTGCATCACTATAATTTTGCATTGGAAAGGGTTTGTTTAGTTTGCTTACTTGCTTGCTTGTTCTTTATTTGACAGCCAAACAAAAAAGTGCATTCACATGCCCATCATACAATAAGCATACAAACAAACCTGGCTGGATGCATATTGTGCAATACTTGAGTGATGGTTGTGGTGGTGGTGATGATGTGTGTAGAAAATTTCAGAGGTTGTTCTGTTTTGTGAAGGCAACATCTGATATTGATTCTTTCTTCTGACTGTCCTCTGCTGAGCATCTCATCCTGAACATTACTGGAAGAATCTATGCTGCTTTGATATGTGTTATACCCTTATTGATGAGTCGGGGCAGTGTTCTATAAGGTAGAACTGTACCGTGTCTGGTTGTGTGGTTGAGCATTTACCAGTAACTCCATGAACTCATGAACTGCTATGCGACCTTGTATGTTATTCTGTGTTCAGGCTTGATTCCTTTTCAATCATGGTGTGGTTATTGTTTGCACTGATGGTTCACATCGTCATTTTGCTTTGAATTGATTGTGGTGATTTGTGCAAGTTTTGACTCTTTCTTGCACTTTATTTTATTTGTCAGTGTTTTCTCAGTAGTTGAATAGGTTACTGCATGTGAAAAGCAGTAATTAGATATGTCTACATATCCCATGGTGCTCTCGAAAATTTCAACCGATGTCTTTTTTTCTTTTATATTTTGGGAGGAATAATTTTATCGAGATTGTTTCCAAAGTAATTCTTCAAATCCTAAACATGTGTCAGCACACTTGTTGATCCTCTGATTAGCATTGAGATTATTGTATTTAGTTTGCCTCTGCATAGAGGGAGTCCCTGAACTGCTGAAGTGAATTTTGCACAGAGAGAGAGGATCACATCATTAGAAGATTGCAAACAGCAGAACATTTCATGTGTAGTTCGAACCTGCCCTAACATGAATTTGCTGCTTTTTTGTGTGTAAAGTTAGTCATTTATTTCCATACAACTTTTTATCTGTGCATTCTAATCGCTGGTACTGGTCCATATGTATGTCTACCTGTATTTTTCCCACTGTGCATGGAATCATGAGAAATCCTGCCGGTGTTAGGAGAGGGAAGAAGACGAGAGAAAAGGAGTATTGCTGAAGCTCACCTGGAGGAATACTCACTTTGCCTTGCCTATTCATTCTGCTGGGGCTCCACAAGGAATTCCGTGTTGCCAAAAAACTCCATGTTTGCAGACAACTTCCAAAGTATTGTGATGGTTTACCTAGAGTCAGCTGACGGTTTGCCATGTCTTATTCTGTGATCAGTATTTAATTTACTACTAGGGGAGCATTGTTTGACAACTTCAGAGTGTGCTTTGTACATATGCTTCACTTCTACACCTTAACCTGTGTTGGGTTCATCATCTGTAACTGTGTGGCCTAGTCAGCATCTCTTTGGAGTGGAAGAAGATTGCTAGCGAATAGGTTTTCCCTGCATGTTTATGGTTGTGTATTATCTGCTTAAAGACAAGATAATGCTGCATCCTTTATCTGTAATCTCCACAGTTCCAGCATCATGTATCTTTTTGGTATTTAATCATGCGTGTAGTAATACTGTAGATCAACCTAATCTTTTTTAGTTTCATGAGATGTTTGCTTTCATTCCTAAGGCATGTCGTTTTTAACAACAAGATGTAATCCTTGTCTATTTAGGATACTGAAATGATGTTTGATATAGGTTTTTTTGACAATGTCATTTTGCTCTGCATTTAGGAACCTTCATAGATAAATAAAATGTGGTTTTCTCACCATATTTTTTCTTTTGTTCTGTCTGTTCTGATTGGCATAGAAAAACTGACACAGCAAACAGGCTGATACAGAAAGAGTTTCAAAGCTCATGGATAAATGCTTTCTGTCCTGATATATTCTTCCTCGCAAATGCAAAAATGTTGCTGGTTGCAAAGTGTTGACATGACAAAGTACAGGTTTATGTAGTGAAGTTTTGCTCACACGCCGGCCTCAAGTGGCTTTGTTCGCACACTACACCCCACTGCATTCACATTTATGCACCTTGGCTCAGGTTAGCAACTGCAATAACGATGTTGTTTCAGTTCAACACCTCTATTGCACTGCCCATCTCAATCAACTTTCTGTCAGTGTCAGTGTCTGCCTAGCGGTTTGTTTGTCATGGGTTGTCTGTCTGTCCTGGCACTATATGTCTTTGCAAGAGCCTAGGAACGCTTGCAGTTACGGCGGAAATAAGACCTTTTTTCATTTCAAATGTGAACAATGTATCGGTCAGATGCGTACACCCACTAAAGCCCAGTTGACCTCTTGCAGACCCCGTTGCTTGTACCGTTCCAGCAAACACACAACAAGTGAAAAGCAGCAAGCGGCACAAGGGAGGTCACGACCTGAATGCCCAGAAAATGTCTCAGACGTGACAGGAATTCTCCACCTGTAACGCATATATGCCAGAAGTGTTCGGCTCTGTCGCTGTGAAGTCGTCCGCCTGACCCTGGGTAATGATGGATAGCGATTGTTTTATGTGATGGGCGACATCAACACGCACAGTCTCACTCAACAGATTCCTCCTAGATGTCTCGTGTAATGTTTATGGCAAAAGTTTTCATTAAACCCCTCCAATAAAAACGAAAAATAAGTTCGGCAAAAAGGAAAGAAAAACTCTTGCCCCATCTTTCACCTGCTGCACGAACGGTCCACTAGCTTTCACTTTCAGTGAAACCGTCAGCCACCATTGATTGACAGGCCGTGGGAGGGCCCAAGAAGCTCCGCCCCTAGCACGAAAGCAGACGACAGTTTACAAGACGTCGACAGCGGGCTTTCACTCGCTGTGAGCACCACTGTCGTCTGCCACCTTCGGGGTGGACGGGACGCTCTGTGGACGTGTTTTAGAAGAGGAACAGGTACGTTTGGATGTTCCTGGGATGAATCTTCTCTTTTACTTCGGCAGTGACGCGCGAAAGGCAGCGTGACATGGCAGCGTGACATGACGGTAAGTGCGATAAAACTTTGCCTGACGAGCTCCTTTCGCTATCAGATCCACTACCCGATCTTGGCAGACGATTGTCTAATCAGAAAAATGCGTGCTTCTACCTGTCTTTGGAACATAACGTGTTTGGACCTCCTTCTCTTTCTCTTTTTCCCCCCCTCTCCCCCCCCCCCCCCCCCCCCCCCCCCCCCCCCCCCGAGAGAGTAGGTAAGCTTACACGGAAAGAGGACGAAGTAGCAGATGTGCTCGTCAATCAATCGGATTGAAAAACCAAGCTTTACCTTTATCGAAGTTTGAACCATCAAATAATAACAGTCTGGCTACTAACGTCTGTCTGTCTGCTAGTTTGACTGACCCACCTCCTGCTGCCTATCTGCTCCTTTCTCACTCATTCTCTCATTCTCTCTCTCTCTCTCTCTCTCTCTCTCTCTCTCTCTCTCTCTCTCTCTCTCTCTCTCTCTCTCTCTCTGTGTGTGTGTGTGTATGTGCGTGTGTGTGTGTGTGTGTGTATACCCGCGCTTACGGTGCCAGTACCTTTTAAAGAGACAGACGAGTATTCTCGCCGACATATTTGTCTAATATATTTTCATTTGTCTTTCGTTTACATGCAGTTAAAAAAAAGTACAGTGACGCGTGCACTTTAGTTCCATTTGCCCTTTTCTTTCTTTTCATTTTCCATTATGCCACAAAATCATGTGCTGCTCTCATGAATTTGTTGCTTCTCTTGTCTGCCGCCACCGTCATCCTCCTCATTATCATCATTGTCGTCGTCGTCATCATCATCACATCATCAGTATAATCTGTGAGTCTACCAGCAGACTCCACGCGGACACTCCCTGACTTAGAGTTAGAGACCATAGCTAATGGTGTGAGAGAGGCTGCGTAGGTCTACATATGTGCGTTCATAACAGGGAAGGGGAAGTGTACTTTTTACTGTACACAGTTTGTGCAAATTACCACATGTCGGTGCCAAACGACCGATACGTGCATTTTCAGTGGGAAAGAATAAACGGAGTGAATGCTTGTTTTACTGGCAGATCACACGGAAAAATGAATCTGCGAACAGGTGTGTGTGTGTGTGTGTGTGTGTGTGTGTGTGTGTGTGTGTGTGTGTGTGTGTGTGTGTGTGTGTGTGTGTGTGTTGTTTTGTTTTGTTTTCGTTAATGATTTAATTTGGCCGCATACTGGCACGTTTTCGCTTCACAGGTGCGGACGAGGGGGGGTTTCCGGGGTTTCCGGAAACACACCCCACCCCACCCACCCCCAACAGAAAAATAAAAAATAAAAAAATAATAATATATATAATTTAAAAAATATCAGTAACAAAATCTGCTGCCTGAAACTGGCAGTGATCATCATCAGAATGCGCCAGATTGGACCATTTTGCAGCCTCCCCCCCCCCTCCCCTCGCTTTGCGGTGGCGGTTTAGCGTTTTGCGCGTTCATAGCCTTCCCCCCCCCCCCCCCCCCCCGGTTCCTAAAAAAAGTTTGGAAACCCCCCCCAAAAAAAAACACAAAAAAACTGATCCGCCTCTGCTTCAGTTACCTTCTTCCAGTCCCAGTTTCGTAAAGTATCTTCCAAGGATAGAAACTGCTTTGCAAGAAGTGTGCTACAGTAACACCATTATACATGTACACTGAATAGGGTGCATTTTACTTGGCAAGAGATTTCACATCTACTTATCACCATCCCTACGAACTCGTGTTCGATTTTTGTCCATTTGGTATAACATTCTCAGTTTTGCGATAGTGATATAACCCACTTGCAAATGCGCTTGAATTGACTTTATCACTCCTTCCTACCCTACTTTACGTAACGTCATTACTCATAAATCCCTCAAACGCCGAAAAGACTCGGTTACACTTCTTCTTTTTTATCTTCTGGGCATGACGCTCAAGATCGATATGCTCTGTACGGCCATGAAGTCATTCAGCAAGTCTTCGGCATGAATGAGTGCTGGAGTCAAGCTGTCTCTTACTGCAGAGCAAATCGAATTGAGTAGGCCTACGTTAGTCAGACGTCATGTGGGTACAGATGATATCGCTCTCCACGCAATATTTCGCTTCCTCCCATAGAATTCTTTCCCCGTGCCACGTTGTAACGAAGGCGGTGAGCAATTTATCTTCCCTCGTGTCGCGTCTGCTCAGCGATCTCCGGTCTCCTGTGGCGTCCCTCAAGACATATGGATGAAGCGATAATGCCTAGCCTTTGCCGAGACAGGTAGGGGTGAGCAAAGAGTCGGGTGGAAAGAGAGAATTAAAAGGCACGTGATTTCCCCCCAATGTACGCAAGAGCTTTCTGTCATTCTAACCTCGTAGATCTCAACGTGTTTGAAAACCCGAAAATGCGTGGAAAATCGCAACAATAAAACCATGCATGCACTTTTAAGTTTACTTGAAAGCCTCTCTCCCAAAAGTAAACGAGGAATGCCAAAAGTATGCGTAGGCTCTGTTTCAATTCGTCGAAAGCTGTGTCCGATGCGATCCGTCCAGTTTGCATCCTATTTGCATCTCTGACCAACGACAAAGTTTCAGCGAAGAGTAGCCTACCTCTATCACTCATTTGATCAAGCAGCTACGAAGCGTGATTTCGTCAATTGGCAGAATAAGATTGTCATGGGTTTTGGTAGGAGTTTCCTACTAGCTAGGGCGCGTTGCCTATGCTAGGAACCTTGCAAGATCTTGCGAGGAATAGGCTGGTGTCAACATGTATCAACATAACTGAAAGCAGATGTAAAGGCGGTCAAATGTTTGACACATGTGGACACCGGCCTATTTATTTGCCGACAAGGTAGGCCGAGCAACGCGTTCCATGGACAACGACCGAAACCGGTCGATGGACTTGACGTGGAATGGCCCACGGTACAGAGGAACCAGACCCTTTGTGACAACGCCACGTTCTCATGAAGACTGATTTGTCCATCTCCAGACGGACATAAGATCCCAAGGTACTTCACGACAAATATTTCCACTGTGAAAATCGTGTCAAACGCGTTGATTGATCTAGTTTTCCCAGAGATGAGCGATCTGGAGTTGCCCCCCCCCCCCCCCCCCCCCCCCCCCCGAGTTCTATTTCTATCATCACGGTGGTTGTTGGCTTCATCGATGAGATCGATGTCTAGAAGCCTGCCTGATACCGAGCAGTAGTGCCCGGACTCTTGCTTTTATGATTACAAGTAAGCCTACTTACTCGAGTCTTTGCAGTAGGCCCTATGCTTTGCATTATCCCCCAACTTCTGCAAAATAGGCCCCACTCTGGCGTCAAACTATTTTTAAAAAACGCCTGTTCAGTGATAATAACTATGTAAAAATTAAATAAATAAATATGATTAAAATAAAAAAATTAAATTGCGAATCAGTATTTCTTCCAACGTACATCCGTACACAGTGAACATGATTGTTGCAGCGGCTTGAGGGTAACTGTAGAATAGTTTGCCCATGCACTCCATGTCTTGTATAACTGGTCTCGACGATGCTACGAGGACGCCAACACATTCACCTGTCAACACAGATTCCGTGATACTCAGTAAATAATGCATCTTCTATTGATTGTTCACATAATCGTGCTACTGGAATTTCTTAACTTTAAAGTACTATAGTACGAGTAATGCTCAAACATGCGAAGCGAAGCGATCTGAACCCATGTAGTAACTGACATATATTAACCTTCGGAGTGCCGTGATAACCCCCAAAAAGCACACTCCCAGGGCACTGGCATTGATGGCAAACTGGCGCTGATGTGTGCTGTGCTCTCATTGGTTAATAGAAATAGGCTCGAACCAATAGAGAGTGAGTTTAGTAATGAAAGTTTAACATACAAAGCCGGAGCCCCGTGGCCGAAAATTCGGACTGTGGCAGTCCGAGGGTTCAAGACCCTTATCAACGAAAGCCTAACGGCGAATGAAGTAAGCCGACCATAGCCCCAGCTCAGGTCCGGCAGAGTTAACAAGAAAAGCACTACACAACATTCACTTTTAACGGTAGGCCCAAGACACTTGGTGGTGATTGCTTCGGCCTCAACTTAGAACGGAGCCTGCCCTTCAATTGAAAAAGTGAAGACACTGGTTTTTATAGAGCGTCTTATTATCCGTATCTGGATCTCGAGCCACTTCACACTCGCCAACATCATAGGTCTCGAAATGGCCCACGCCGCTTCCACGGAAGTCGACTTCAAGGGCAACCATCTGACCCAAGGCACAGGTATCTTCCCCAGCTTGCACTCCGTGCTGCACGACCCAGCCCTCTGGGACAAGCCCGAAGAGCCCCGTCCCCAGCGCATCCTGCAGGACGGCCACATGGTACAGAGAGGGAAATTCGCTTATAAGGGAAGCAGGTCTAGCTGACCGGCTGGATAGCAGGCATAGTCGAATGACAGACGAATGCATGCCTAGATGGAGAGACAGAGGAAGGGAGCAATGAATACGTGGATGGAGTGACGGATAGATGGCAGAGCAGATGAATAAGTATATGGCTGAGTGGATGGATAGATGCCTGAGTGGGTGGTAAAATACACGAGTGAATCGATTTACCCCTTTCACAAACCACGTCCGGTGTTGCAAGAAGCGGTGTAGAACTCTTCAGTTAATTTGTCCACACTCCCTTGCAAAGGTGCCGTCAAATTTCCCATCCCACGATCAGTTCACCTCGAGTTATGACTTTCTCGGTATTTTATGTCATGACCTTTTATTCTCCACGAGCTTTACTTCTAAGCTGCCGCAAGCATCTTTTGTCATGAAAATCCACGGATAAAGATCAAAGTTGGTGGTATACGTGCACTTCGATCATAAGATTAAGGGATCCAGATAAAAGACAGTTTTATGCACGCTTACAGGAGTGTCAATTAAGAGCATAGCTTTTAAAAGATAATAATTCCTTAATGCATGCTTAATTAAAATTGAAAAAAATTGGGGTGGGTGGGGGGTGGGGGTGGACGGATAGAGGCTAATCGAATGCCTTGATATAATGGTGTTGCGCTTTAAACGACCATAAATGGGTTATCGAGTTCTTGAAACATTTTTACTGACTGGAAGGCGTTGCTTACATGTATTATTGCTGAACAACTGCAGGCCAATAAAACTGAGACCCAATATACGCCCTTGTTAGGATTGCTAGGTTCAAGAAAGACGTTGGGAAGAATCACCACAATGCTCTGTCTGCAGAATAAGGAGGCGGAGAACCGGAGTTGGACTAAGGTCATACCACCGCCAGGCTCTCTCATCTTTGGCCAGACGAAGGAGACTCCTCCGAAAGCTCGCCACGCTTCAAACAGTCCTTTTCAGGGCCACGTAAGAATACGTTAGACTTATTGGTCACCACCTATCCCTCTACTGACCGTCTGCAGAACGAGGGAGTTCCCATGGAGTAGTGTGGCCAAGGGTTTTCGGAACCTTCTTGACTTGTATCGTAACCTATAATCTTTGCTTGTATGAAGCGAAGGCTTAGAAAATGCCGCTGTGCAGATGCTCGTTAAAATACAACGGAAATAGCTCATGCCTTGATGAAAAGTGAACATAATCAACTACTTAATAATAATAATAATACTAATACTAATAATAATAATAATAATAATAATAATAATAATAATAATAATAATAATAATAATAATAATAATAATACAGAGTACTTGTACGCACATATATACCTTCCCTAATAGGCAAGCTCATGGCGTTTACAATGAAAAGTCCACACTCATACAAAGCATTCCAACACTCGCACACTGTACAGTTAAAATAAAAGAAGAGTTAAATATAATACAATTAATTAACATAGCAGGCAATAAACAAAACACGAAACATAGAAGAGGCGCCTTGTGAAGCACCTCACTGCTCGTCAGGAAAGACTGACCGGAACAGGTGTGTCTTAAAGGAGGTTTAATAGCATCAGGTAGACGTAGAAAAGGTAGACAGATAAACACTGTTGGAAATCACAGCCATGGCATGTGTGCAAGGGTTGTTATAGCTATATATAGCAATTCAGCATGCAACTGCTGTGGTAAACAAACTGCACGTGCCAGTACATGATGATGCAGCACCATGCGTTTAAAATTATACCACAGGGAATACTCCTGGGGTGTGTGTGCAGAGCGCTGCGATAGATAAGTCAGTGCATCATCCCCACAATGGAATAGTGTGTACACTAAATTGAAGCTGACAAGATTGGGACAAACGACATGTGAGTCAAAGCGGCCATTAGGGCATTACTTTATCCTTGACTAACTCTTATAAGATAAGTACTTTTCCCAGCTTGCGATCAAAAGAGCAAGTCCATGCTCAAGAAGACATCTCTCGTGGTTTAAAGGTGCCAGAGACGAAGAAGTTGGAAAATGTATCCATACTTTGCTTCCATTTTCCAAACACCTTTTCACCCCTCCTTTTATTTAGCCACCAGGGCCATGTTTCAACACTGAGGGCGGAGCACACCTCGTCCAACGAGCGTACTACTGCCGTAAAGAGAGACGGTTATTTAACGCGCGTTTCTCCCTAGCTATGAGATGTTTCCCACTCGAGTCCAACGTAAACAGTTCTCCATAGACGCGGCAAAATTGTCGACCAAACTTAATATTGCGCGATACGGCGTGCACAATGGTGCCGGCGCCTGAAGGGTGTTTGGCAAATTGGCCTCTAGCCCCGAGTTTGTGAGGCGCCCATAGCCTGTCCTTCTTCGCATTACGGGTAGATGGCAAAGTAATTACCTCGAGGTTATTACCGTCCGTGTACACTGTGGGGAAAAAAGGACACGAAGCGAAAGAACCTCACGACGTCGATGGAAAATGAAATCTAAGATATGCCCCTGGTGACAAAAACAGGGTCACTGGGTTAGTTCGTTTATTCACCCTACCATGTACACCATGAAAACAATCAAACCAATGACGTCAACGACGACAACAGCAACAATAATAACCACGACAGTTTTTTTGCTTTTCCTGATGGAATTCGTGTGATTTCGAACTATGCCATCTAACTTTATTGACTCTATTCAGATTTCTGACCTCAGTGTTAGCCAGCAGTGACATATCTGCATCTACAAAATGTACGGCTTTGATATGAGTTCTTCAAATAACCTTTTCGTGATGGCTAAATTTGTCCCTTCTGTTCCCAAAATAATGATAGACGATGAAGGTCATCGTAATTCTCTGACGTCAGAGAGGATTCTGTACGTCCCTTAGCTAGTGAGAGTGATTGTTTTCATGTTAAGCTTTTTGTGCGTTGAACACCCTATACGCAGTTTTGAAACCACAATCCTTCAAATATGCTTTATTCTTGCATTAATTGGACGTATCATGTCCGAAAGTCGAACCTTTACCGTAAGACTAAGAGTTGACATGGCACTCTTTGGCGGCTAGCTGAGACCGTCATTCTTGAGGCGAATTAGTCCGGCTATAGCACCCTGGCAAGAAGGTGGCGATTCACACTCGCTGTTCTCTGGCGATGGTTCTACGAACCGGATCCTCGGATCACCGTTGCCATTCTTCTCCCCGACAAAGGGAAGCTCGGCTCGCGAGACCGAACAAACAGGGGAGGATAACTCCGCGGGCTAATTGCGCGAGGGCACAAGCGGCACAATTGTCGGCCGACGTCCGTCGTCTGTAAGTGTGTACACACTCTCTTGGCACTCTGGGTGTCGTGTCAAACAGCCCGAGGGCCTACTCAGACTCTCGCACACACGCACACGCACGCAGCCCCACAAGGCGGGCCAGAGACACTATAATATACTATATTATCTCTGGTCGGGCGTCTCTCGCTGCTGCAGACGCGGTGGTGTTGACAGAAAGTGCTCGAATCGTAGTTCCAAGGAGTGCGGATCCATCTCCCATTGAGTCTCAAGGACGAGGTCTCTCCTTTGCACGGATTCGTCATTCTTTTCGATTGTTGGACACTTATCCTCTGTTTCATAGTCTATTCTTTGGAGACCTAGAACCTGATTGTTACGTGGCGATAGAAATGGGTGGGATTGACGTGTTGACCTAAAATACGGCCAGAAGAAAGTCTCTTCGGATGAGGGAAAAGCTACCTTTTAAACACATTTTTTTAGCAGTGTGTTCACTGAGGAGGACTTGAATAATATTCCGACATGCGAAAGTGTTAAGATAGACTCGAAATTAGGTGACATAGAAATCAGCCCTGCGAAAGTGTGCGAACGCCTAACGGCTTTGAACCCAAATAAGTCCTCGGGCCCAGATGGCTTCCACCCACGAATTCTAAAGGAACTAGCTCACGAACTGTCAGAACCGTTGGCCCTTGTCTTTCAGAAATCCTTAAGTGAAGGTGCACTCCCATTAGACTGGAAAGAAGCGCAAGTTACTCCTTTGTTTAAAAAAGGGAAGAAAGATAAGTCAAACAACTACAGGCCAGTCAGCTTGACAAGTGTAGTGTGCAAACAGCTAGAATCCCTTGTGAGGGATGAATTTTCTAGGCATTTGGTTGCAAACAGTCTACTGTCAAGTTGTCAGCACGGTTTTGTGTCAGGTCGGTCCTGCACCACCAACCTGTTGACTACACTAGAGAAATGGACTCTAATGATGGATGATAATTTACCAGTGGATGCTATATACCTGGACTATGCTAAGGCTTTCGACGCAGTCCCGCATGAACGACTTTTGAGAAAAGTAGAAGCACTGGGAATTTGCGGAAAAGCCCTCAGTTGGATCCGATATTTTTTTGTCGGATAGGCGGCAGAGAGTCAGGGTTAATGGTGCACTATCAGACTGGACAGCTGTGAAAAGCGGAGTGCCTCAGGGGAGCATGCTCGGTCCGGTTCTCTTTGTGACGTTCATTAACGACCTTCCAGATGCAGTGGAAAGTTTGTGCTCCATGTACGCTGACGATACCAAACTGTACAGATCTGTAGAAAAGGAGGAAAATGGCGAAAAGTTGCAAACAGATCTAGATGCTCTGGTAGACTGGGCGGACAGGTGGCAAATGCGCTTCAATGCGGACAAGTGTAAGGTGCTACACCTAGGTAAAAACAATTCTAAAAGAAAATATGAAATGAGAAAGCATGGCAATCAAGAAAAGGTGACGCTTGAAGAGACTAGAGTGGAGAGAGACCTAGGAGTGCAGATAGTGAACTGAAGTTCTCCCAACACATCGAAACACAAGTTAACAAAGCACATAGACTATTGGGTCTCATCCGGCGATCATACGAACACTTGGACTGTGAATCCATGAGGCTACTGTTCATAGCACTAATACGACCGCACCTAGAGTTCGGAAACGTAGTATGGGCACCTAAACTGGAAAGAGACAAAAAAAACTTGTTGAGGGAGTACAGAGGAGGGCCACAAAAATAATTCCGGGATTGAAGGATCTCACATAATGAACAAAGACGTCAAGATGTATGTGCTACAGAAGAACAAGAGGCGACCTAATAGAAATGTACAAGTACACGCACGGCATGTACCAGATAGGAGAGAATCTGTTGTCCTACGATAACAATAGTGTTACAAGTGGTCACGCCTACAAGCTTAAGAGAAACCGATGCAACACGGCATTACAACAGCAGCGTAGTTGAGGCACCGAGCCTGAACTTTTTCAAGAACAGATTGGACAAGCATCTACAAGGATATATGTTCAAGCTGGAAGAACCACTGGCGTAGATGATGCACAGCAATTAGGCTTTTTTGTCACAGTGAAATAGACTAAGCCTTGTCAGAAGACCAATATCCATAAGAACAATGAAAATACTGCCACCAGAATCGGCGACAGGCCCTTGACGCCTAAGCAAGCCGAAGAATCTACTCTACTCTACTGTTTCAAATCCACGCGAAGAAAGAATTAAGGCGTACAAGAAGAAAGAAATTCGTGGTTCTTGATGACACAACCCCTGGCTCGGTACAGGGCGTCAGCTAACGGCCGAGTCCCCACGTTTTCAAAGGTGCATAATTAGATCGATGTTAATTATTGTCAGACCCGGCCGCACTTCGCCCCAGAGTATAATACTTTACCCCTGTCGACACACTATCCTCACGAATACCTAAAATTGGCCGTGTGACTGACGAGTGTATGAATAGATTTGGGTCGTTTGCGCTGCTGCGACGCGATCGACCCATAGAGATACACTAGCGGGTACCCGTGCTACGCACTGCTGATGTGTGAATATTACTGTAAACAGACTTTATAGCATGTTTACATACAAACTCAGACTGACTTGGAAATACCAAACACATTGATAATAAAAGTAGAGTAAGTACTGTTACATGTTGAAAAGTGGATTATAATAATAATAAAAATTAAACCTTTCCGAGGCTCGAACCCAACGACTTTAGGACAATCGCGCGTTCACAGTCCCGCGCTCTAACCCCTCGACTACTGACTCACATGACATCATACGTTAGCGACTCGGTATGATGTGACAGAGTACCTCGGGTACAGTATCCGGAAATGTTGCCGACAACGACCATTTCAGCCTTACGCGACCAATCGTCCACAGTGTGACGGCATCAGCTAACGAGTCTATACATAGTGAACCAAGTCTTCAAGACGTTCATAACTTTGACTATGAAGGAAAGATTTAGTTAACACCTTTGAAACTTTCTATCATATGCTGCTGATCATTGCTGGCCACTACATAATCATTCCATTTACTGTGCCACCCCCCAACCCCCCCCCCCCCCCCCATCCCCCCAAGTTCTATCCCAACCTCTTCGCGATGGAGGTGGGGAATGTGGGGGGAAGTGACAGGTAGAGGTGACTCCTTTGGGATTTACCTCTCCTCGACCAACAGGACACTGGTGATCGTATTCCCCTATATAGTGCAGTAGTGTGTTGGCCGTGCGCTGTGACCAATGTCGGGGGAAGAAGGGACCGTGGCGGCTTATCCAGTAAAGTTATTGTTCCTCCCTGGACTGTCCGTCCTCCGTCCATTACGTTCTTCACTGTTGTGCCAGAAATGCGGACTAATGACGTGTGTTTCGAATGGCATGTTGTGATATTCGTAAATTAAAGGATTACTGCTTCATTCTACCTTTATCATGAGAACAAGACGATCTCTATAATATCCGGTAGACTTTAGCTGTTTGGGACCTCTTTCGTCAGCTTTCCTTTTCTTTATTTCAGTTGAGCAGGCTGTTCGGCTGTATCCACTGTTCAACGAGTACCAGATGGACAAAGAAAAAAAGCGAAGCATGACCGTGATTAGAAGGAGTCTACGAAAATTCTCAACACCTCAAGAGGTTTTCTGCGCCTGCGTGCAGCTTGCCTGTATCTTCGACTTGCCAAAATTGTACAAGCTTTGTGTGACTGAGGCGCTTGTTAAACCGGACACACACTTTGATGCGTTGGTCAACATGCAATATACACCCATTCCATTTCAGGAGGTCTTCTTCAAGCGACTGAAAAGGACCGCTTCTGAGCACATAAAATGTATAAGACATGCTGAGAGGGAGAGGTGAACTGAGAAGAGTTGCTGTAGTGCCTGGCAGTGGTATGGAGTCCTGGACTGAGCCTGGAAAATGATTGTAGTAGATACTAAGATAGGACTGACACTGATCAATGATGGACGCTGGGTGTTCTCTTCCCCCGACATCCTCCATTGCTAAATCAGGTCAATTTTGTGCGTGTTCCTGACCAGAATAATGTTTTTCTTGCATTCTAATATGCTTTTGATCCCTCTTTCTGTATTACAAAGTAAGCTTAGGGTGGTGGGTACAAATATTTCTATTTTTCATCTAACTTTCATTGTTCACATTAACATGCATTGTGTTTTTCTGTTTGCAATATTTGCATGTCCATTTACATAAATAAATTGCTCAATTTCTGAGCTTTCAGGAAATACATAGTTGGTCAGGCTATTGTGTCATTTTTCACATGACCCGTTAGAACTGAAAGAAGCCCTGACATTCAGGCAACAATAGTCTGACACAGATTGGGTTAAAGGTAAAGGTGCTCTTCTTCATACTGCGACTTTTCCACCCATTGACGGATGCGCAAACCGCACACATTTACCCCCTGGTCATCGGGCTACCTCTTTTTATCACTGCAACACCATCTCAACTCCCTGGAGAGCACGCAACCAGGCTGCGGATGAACGCGCCAAAGTTAGTTCTCTCTTGTTCTGGTGCCAGAAGGGTGCTGTTTGCAGCCTTCTACACCACTGTGTGGTGTTACGTCTAAGATGTCCCATCTTAGCTAGGATCCTCGGTTAATACCATGACTCCTCGTCACCACCACGAGATATTGGGATGTTCTGCTCTGCAAAGTAGCAACTGAATAAACTTTGGGCCGCACTGAAAATATATACCGTTTGCTGTGGGCAGTTCTCGTGTCCCACAGCATTTATATGCGTGGGTGCCCCTATTTCAAACTGTCGTGTCCCGTATACAAGTCGACTGACCAACTAAGTCTGTAAACTTATCCTTTCGTGTGGAGCCTATCTACAAGTCTCGTGTAAGCTAGAAGGATTTAATGTCTCTCAAAGTCGGCCTATTTTTCACAATGAACTGTATTTCGTGTGCCGTGCGTCTTGTGTCCGTTGAAACCTGTTCCAGGTCGCATCCGTTCGCGTTCTCCTGACCCGGGTAATTACTGGGGCCGTGAAATTCAAATTTCTGGGATTCTCGCGACATGCATGCGCATTCACGGACGTCATGGGTGAACCCATCCTTGGCCGCTGTGTCCACACACTCCAGGCAGTTGCCGGCCCTGCAGTGTGCAGAGGCAGCGGCAGGAGTGCAACGGGTCTGCCTCATTTCCATCCCTCAATGACCTCTTGAACCCACGAGTGGCCGGAGCAGGCCTAAGCTGTGGACGAGCGACTATCCCCAAACCCTCACCCGAAAAAGCTGGGTAAATCGCCCCAGGTGGAAAACACTGCGCCTTTTGTTTCGACCCCGCTCGAGTAAGGGAGACGGCTTGATGCTGGGCGCTTGGTGAGCCATTACTGGACCAGATATCGCGAGAGACTGTTGCCCTGTGCGGAAGTCTCAATTTCAGGTGAAAAGCGAAGGGAAACACGTGTAGGACCAGCGAATTACTGAAACCCCACCTTTGTATGAGGTAAGTCGGTGCACCACACGTTGAATCAGCGCGAGATTTCCGTTCCTTAATTAAGAGGGCTATAGTTCGCCCCTCAGAAATCTGACCGGCAAAACCTAGTTTGCCCTAGCGGGTTTACGTAAAGGTGAAATGTAATCGTGGTGTTGGTGAATCTAGTAATATTTGTCTATGCTGTTTCTCATACAGGCGGCTGTGCCTTGCGCTTAACTCATTTTATCAGCGTAACTGCACATGTAGGAGGAATTTTCTTTGGGCATTGGGCGTTACTACCGAAACATGTATTTCTCAGTAGTTATGGACAGTGTTACCGAAAGGGCCAGTAAATGCAAATATGAACTTTGGGGAAACGATAGGAAACGCGAGAAGACGCCTTTGCGGAAACCACCTACCTTGTGTACGCATGTTAACTCTACGCTGTTTTGGAATAATATAGGCTATCATGAAGGATATCATGAGTGATAGCTTTCGTCCTGATGGTAGTTCAGAGAGGAGACGTTCTCTTTACAACGGTAGCAAGCATGAGTCCCAGGACACCCTACTCCTCTTCTATGGGGCTGTCGCTTCTTCCATAGACTGTTTATGAATGAGGGCAGGGGGACGGTGATTTCGGCTTTGATCTCCCAACTGGAGAGTAAGCGAAGGCTCATCTTCACCTGAGATAAGGAGCGGTGTTTATGCAGGACTATCGGGTGGAAGGCGCACGGAGATCGGGGTAGAGGTGGCTACCCTGATTCACCCTCGAGATCAGGCAGCGAGGACGGCAGGGCGGGTCGATGGCTGCTAATCGCTTGGGCAAACACACTCGCTCCGTCGACGGCGGCAAGACTTGTGGACAGTCCCAGTCATTCAGCCTGGGCGCTGCCCTCCGCCGCGGGCCGCGGATTACAGCACGTTTGATGTGATTTCTTGCAATGGGACTTTTATTGGCCGGGTGTCGCTGGAATGCAAGGAGAATCTTCATGGAGTCCCGGCTAGAGGGTCTTCACGAGTGGGTGGCAGACCATCTCTCCCCTTTCCAGGAGAATTAGGGGGTAACCCTTCCAAGGCTATCGGATAGCTCTGACAGGGTTATCACACAGTTACCTGTGTATGTTCCCGGTGTATCTCGGACGAAGTGCAAATGGACTAAAGTTCTCTGCGGTTATCATCGCATCTGGCACGATGGGAAATTGAGACTTTTTTAGGTGTTCACAGATCTTGGCCGATATTACAACGAAGAAAAAGTTAAATACCAAAGCTATTGGGTGTCGTGGTGTTTTGTATTGAGACTGCCTCCAGCTAGTAATAACTAAGTTGTGTTTTGTTGTTGTCTGTCTTCAAAATGCAATGCACACATTCAGCATGAACTAATATCTTCTCCATTGTAATGTAAGAAAATATTTACTCCCAATGTTTTACATTATCTGCATAGTCAAATCTGCCAGCACAACCTTTCTCTCAAATGAACACTCTAGAAACGATAGGATTCGGTCTGTGCAGAAAGACAAACATAATTTGGTTTGGTCACGTGCAGAGATTTTCGAGATTGAAGAGAGAGAGAGAGAGAGAGAGAGAGAGAGAGAGAGAGAGAGAGGGGGGGAGAGAGAGAGAGAGAGAGAGAGAGAGACAGACAGACAGACAGACAGACAGACAGACAGACAGACAGACAGACAGAGAAACTTGATGGGTCAAGTTTCCTAATATCTCCTCCCCCCTTGATTTCAACCACACATACAAACATATTACATGTACTCACTCGCCGAGGGCGCCATGCACAAAAGATGCAAGGTTTTGTCGCTAGTTGCTGTGGTCATTGTTGGTCCAGAGAAAACTAAAGCAAACTGCTAAGCGAGAAGACCTCAAAGGACCCGTAAGCTTCAAGGCAGCCTTAGCTCTGCTTTTCCAAACATCTTGGCTTCTTGAACTCCTCGCCAAACAGATCGCTGTCGTCCCTGCGGCTCATCCAAATTTGCCTCCGATTAAGTGACAGCAATTTAGACTTGCAGAAAGAAAAGATTGTTTGCAACTTCCTTTCTGAGTCGAGTCGTGCATTTTCTTCACGTTGGCAAAATCGCAAGTTGACTTTGCGGAAGTTTGAAGAAAAAGTTGGTTTATCCTCCGGGAAAGCGTCGGTGTCTCATTAGATGTTTTCTGGCTTCACTTGAGACTCCATCTGCTAGTAGCATTTTCTCGAATGCGTGAAAAGCAAACAACGTTTTTGTACTTGCCTCTTCTTTACGTTTGCTGGAGATAAAAATCTCCATGAAAAGAAAAGGAGTATTTTTTAGAAATCATGACAAATCAGGCTTCTCCCCTGTGACTGACTACACCATGAAAAATCTGTATTCTCGACGAGAAATGATGAAATCGTTCTTGTACCTGACTAATGAAGTGGTCCTTTTAGTGAACCCCTGCTTTACCGCCCGTCTGTGGTGTACGGAAGGCGAGATTCACACGACAGCATACAAGTCCCAGTGCCTCCAGTGCCTCCAGTGCCTCCTCCTAGACAATGCAGTCTAGACTTATGCTCCTCCTGGCTTAGCAAGACAGCTGTGACTGTTGGAGTTGTAGTCCCCTTGACACACTTTGATCAATTGGCACCTTTCTCACCCTCGACTACTTTCGCCCCCACCCCCACCCCCCTTCATCGCGTCTCTGCCCCTCAACCCTCCTTACCTCGCTGCCTTTTACCCCCACCGTCCTTTCTCTTCCCCGCCCCGCACCCCCCCCCCCCCCCCCCCCCCCCCCCCCCCGCCCCGCTTCCTTGCTGCGAGCGCTGAGCCGCTCAGGCCAGGCGTGGATTAAACTGTATGGCAGCCTGCTGACAGAGGAAGGCAGTCCGCACGCGGCACTCAGCGTCGGACCACTCCTGGTCAGTGTGTGTGTGTGTGTGTGTGTGTGTGTGTGTGTGTGTGTGTGTGTGTGTGTGTGTTGGAAACCAGAGTTCCACCATTCCTCGTGTCTCTCTTACTCCTCCTTCCCTCACGGTTTCACCCCCAAGGCTAGCCACTCTTCCACTCTGGTGTTAAATAGCCCCGGCACTGGAGTGCTGGGCGGTGTGGGTGCATCGAGAGAACCCACGCTTCTGTTCGATACGTCAAAGCACTCTAGAGGGAGAGTCACACTCTCTCTGCCACCTCATGGATCCTATAGGATCCATGGCCACCTGTGTCCGTGGACCATTGATGGAGTCGTTGTCACTTACAATGGAGTGTGTGTCACGTTGTGGAAGCTAGGCTAGGGCGTCTTTTCCAAAGGTGCCTGTGTGTGACAGACAGAAGGGGGATTTTCACCTCTACGTCGCGTTGTTGACATGCAAACTAAGCCGCATGTACAGCTAGGTGTGTCAATGGTAAGAAATCAATCATCGCTACTGTGTTTGAAATTCGTCGATGCACCTGAGACTAAAGTCTGTTTCGGGTGGTGTCTGTGACTGAAAACAGTAACATCACAGCTGATGTCAACGTCGTCTGTGGCTTTCCTGAAGGGCTCGTTCCACCTGCTAACGCTTGTGTTTGTCTGCGAGTACTCAGCGCTGCGACAGCTATTCCAGGTGAGTGTTTTCCCGCCGCACCAACAATGCGGTGGAGCTATGGACTATGGTGAACGTTGCCGTACCTCTGTCGATCATGGACGCACAGTACGTGTTTTATCCCTCCAGGTTTACTGCAGGTCCTCACAGCTTTATCTCTCTCTCCCTGTGTGTGTGTGTGTGTGTGTGTGTGTGTGTGTGTGTGTGTGTGTGTGTGTGTGTGTGTGTGTGTGTGTGTGTGTGTGTGTGTGTGTGTGTGTGTGTGTGTGTGTGTCTGTCTGTCAGTCCCGATTTAACGGCTGATATCTCAAAAAATACTGGACGGATTTCCTTGACATTTTGCACACTTACTGGAAGTTAGGTCCGATTGAATGTATCAAATTTTCAGAATCGAGGTTTGAAAAGAAAGTGACTTTTTTACGTTTTGGTGTTGCAAAGAAGGCAAGGGACGGAACTCTGTCCCGACTCAAGGGAAGTTTTGGCATGTGTGACGTGATCATTTGACGTCGAATAACGTGACGTAATTTCGAGGAGATTGGACATTGGTGAAGGAGAAAGAAGGATTTTTTCCCCTCCAGGTTTACTGGAGGTCCTCACAGCTTTATGGATTAGCTCACTCGGTACGCGCGTCAAATATTTTTTGTCGCTGGGACATGCTTGGTTGTAGGGGATGCGCGTACGGGTTCGAATCCGCACAGAAGCTTCTTTTTGTTAATGTGTGTATGGTATTCAAGAGAGAGAGAGAGAGCCACCCCACCCGTTGTTGTACACGTGAGAGGTTGCGGGTTCGAACCTTACTTTTTTCCCCCCTCTTTTCTCGAGAGGTTGCGGGTTCGAACCCGATATCTTTTCTTTTTTTAATACCAAAACCCGGAGGTTCAGCGCCAGCGGTTTTTATCCCTCCAGGTTTACTGGAGATCCTCACAGCTTTATTGGTTTTTTTTTTAAATGCCAAAACCTGGAGGTTCAACGCCAGCGGTTTTTATTCACACACAATGCATGCGATTCTTTCGCACGTTTTGTGCCCGAACTTTTATTCATTTCTTTCCATTTAAGTGGGGCTAAGTGTACAATGAAAATCACCGTCCCGTTTTACCTCATCGTGCGCGTGCACGTGCACGAACGCACACGTGCATATATACGCGCGCACGCACTAACACTTCAAGCTATCCGAGTGACACGATTCAGCACGTGATGGCTTCTCTAGCCCACTTGGTCGTGAGCACCACTAAACAGTCATTTGTAGCACAAAGCAACAAACTTTTCGCTGCAGGTTATCTGTATTTTATCTGTATTGGTCGGAGTTGCAGATAGCTGGGATCGAGTTAACTTAATATTATTTCGCAACAAGTTTGATCAAAGTCAAATTAAAGGAAGTCCGAACTCGCGAGAACTGAAACCGTGTCGAAATGTCGATGCTCATCATTCCCAATCGTCAAGAACAGTTCAAAGTGCATGTCGGGGTTTTCTGTGGAGAACTTGACCCAGTAACTGGGGTTCTGCTGCAATGCGCAGACATAGCTGTCAGCCTGCATCAAGATCTCTCAAGCTGGCTCCTTCATGCCAACGTGACCACCGAGTGGCATGTACGTCTGTCTCAGAGAGAGAGAGAGAGAGAGAGAGAGAGAGAGAGAGAGAGAGAGAGAGGGGGGGGGTATGTTTACGCATGAAACGTCATGACTATCAGCGGCTCAAGCCTGAATGGTCTAACATGGGCATGGACGCACTTCCCAAGCACAGCAGAACAGCATTCAATGCTTTACTTGAAGTCGGCCGGTTTCCTTCCTCCTGAAAAAAGTCGTGTTGGGATTTAAGGTTATTTACTGAAAGTTGTTTTTTTAATGAGCAGGAGAGTTATCCTTCAGCCTCAGAACGCATTTGCTCTGTCAGAAGAAAAGGTTTACATTCAAGGAAAAGAACAGGAGTGACAATGTTGCTTTGTTATCACTTCCATTATCGTAAGAAAGGGACGATCTGTAACTCCGTCCACACGTTTCCTCTCTCATTTTAAAAAGAAGTCATCTAAAAGATATGGGATCTGGACACACATACATGTATGTCCATCGGACACCCCATTCCACTTGCATGATTTTTGTCTACGATGTCAGGCTTTTTTTTTGGTATCACTACGAACCCAACACGGGTCTCACCCTAATAAGGCTGACCGAGTTACGAGCACTGCCGACCCAAGGTAGACATTGTCACTGCGTGCCTCTTCCAGGTAACGTCTGGGTTGCGGGCTGATGTCTGTCTTTGCTGGATGGGCGAGGACTATGGGCAGGTCTGGGGTGAGAGTTTATGGCGTGGGCCTGTCAACAGGAGTCGCCAGAGGCGGCAGCAGAGAGCTGGGCAAACACCGCGGCAGCGTCCCCTCACGCCAGGATTTATTGACCCGACCCCGGAGTGTGGCTGCATGGCTCCCTGTGTATAGGGTGGGCTGGCTCCCTGCGGAGAGCGTGCCAGACAGTGCGGGCTGATCGCTGCATAGAGTCAGCTGTCAGCGGTCATCTCTTGACGGGGTGGACGTGCAGAGAACAATAGTGGGATAAGGAGAATCTTTGCATGATGGCGTGATAGGCCGTATTATCAATGCTGTGCGTATATTTTAGAGCAATCTGCAACTGTCGAAAAGTAAGCTCGAGCTTATGCGTGACTGAAAAGTGGTCTGCGTGGAACTGATATACAAAAAGATCTGGATCGACACCCCCCCCCCCCCTCCCAAAATGTAGATCTTCGCCGCATCAGTGTGTAATTTGCATAATACTATCTTATATTACAAGAGTGTGGTACATGAATACCAGATGGCCATTCAAATTTTGTCCATTAAATCAATGAACTATAGACCTTTTTTTGAAATAATTTATTAGCATGCATGGCTGAACTAAAAATTGGAGACTAAATTTCATCGACTGGTAATGAGCTTACTATTGATGCGTCACGTTGAAGGGAAAGTACTTGTTACTCAGGGTATGTATGGGGTTATGATGTTATTGTATAAACGAATCAACAATCGTCAACGGCGAATTATTATTGTCTTGACCCCGTAAGTATTGCATCAGAAAAGTGCAGTTTTAAATGGTGATATTGTATGAATTCTTTATTCTCGTCCACACGAGTAAAACTTCAGTGATATTACTGTCTTTCAATTACAGAAGGACAGTAATATCCGTCAAACAGCTTTTGAAGTAATATCATAAACTTCATTTTCAATAGTGCTGAATATCTTACTTTAATTAAATGAGAAATCCATGTCACACTTGAACAATAAAAGCACGGAGGGATTGAAGTATCCATCGAACAGCTTTTGGACTAATATCATGAACTTCACTTTCAATAGTGCTGAATATCTCATTTTAAATGAGGAATACATGTTACACTGGAACGAGAAGGCCCGTCAATGGCTCTTCAAATTACAAACATACTCAGGTCGAAGACAGCTGTACCTGTACTCAACAATGTGCGCATGTAGACTGCATAGAGACATTTGGATTCCCGACGGCATATATTTTTTCTGGTTCTGAAGATATGTGAGACTCACTGTTTGTACGAAAAGATCATTTACTGACAACCGAGAAGACTTTTCACACCAAAGATTTAGCACTAGTTGCTCAAAAACTGCTGTAGAAGATTACTCATTCCGTAAGTAGGGACTCAACCGATCAAACACCGGCACGTAAAAATGAGCAGCACGACTCGGTGCAAGCCTCTGCTCAGTTCTTCAGCAAAGGTCAATTTCATGACACATTCTCATGCATCCACATTAATTGTTTAGGATTGTAGCGGCACCAGCATTGACGTTGCTGGGGCTACGGTGCAGGTTTTGGGAACTTTTCCCCTGCCTCTCAAGTGTTGGGCGGCAGAGGCACAGAGGGACATGGAGTCAGTCGGTTTCCAGTAGCTGCAAGAATGAGTCCGTACTCTATTCTGCTCTACTCTACTCTCCTCTAAGCACAAGCGGTCACCTCAATATATTCCATAAAACCGAAAAACGCCGGGTTCCGGGGAGGGGTCAAGAGAAAGGCGTGGCATGGGACGGAGAGGGTGCGGGATGGGAAGGGGGGGTGGGGGTGGTACCAGGAATGCGTGGGAAGAGGGGGGGGGGGGGCAGAGTGGGCATCTGCTGTCCAAGAACTTGGGAGGGGCCAGATGTCCAGAAGAAACAGAGTGGTGGCACAAAGGCGTACAAGTGCAAGGAAGGTGGGAAGGCGAGGCTGGCATGGGAGGGTATGGCTTCAGTAGGCATTTGTGTCCAAGAGTCTGATGCGGGGATGGAATTGGAGAGGATGTTTTCAATGAAAGAAAAACAGTGATGAGTGGGCAGCCGAACTGACCACATGGTGACAGACTGGAAAATAGGAGCGGCTCATGCACAAAAAGCAAAGTCAGCAAAGTTTTGTCACCCTGTTACATCATAAAATAAAAAGCCTCCTATATATAGCTCGCAGAGGAAGTCGAACCCAAAGATCGTTCCCAGGCTGCCTCAGTGTCGTTCAGGAGACTTGACCACTGAATGACAGCGGGAGAAACAATGAATATTTACGGGTGCATAAAGAAATACTCGAACTCCTACTCAGACTGTTAGATTGTGATTTAACTTGTGCTTGAAATCGGTCTGCCCAACATACTGCATCGCGGACCATACGGTCTCCATTTTGCACGTCTTCGTGCTTCGTTTTCTCTTGTCTCTCGCCTTTATCCCCCGCTTCCATTTAATTGCCAGACCGTTCCCAAGCCTCAGCGTAGAAACCAGTTCTAGTAACCAGGGGACGTGCCGACTTCTCTGGGAGCCATGTTGACCAAAAATTAAGGCACAATTCCCAACTCGTGCCGGTTTCCATGCACTTAGCAGTACCAGGGTTGGACGTGACTCCTTTTAGCCCCGCTACCGCCAAAAGTGAGGTGCTAATTTGTCTGGAGGGTGAATCTAGACCTGGTGCTTGAGAACGAATAGGTTCCATTGGAGCGGTCGACGTTAAACTTTCCCAGGGAACAATTTCCGTAGACACACGATAAGCTACCGGTGCTAGACAGCAGCTTCCCAAGGAACAAAGTTTAGTGCCAAATCTCCTGCTCTCTGGGGTCGCACCGCTACAAAGGACGCTCCGTCCAGTGACACCAGAGTGCAGAAATGAATTCCTGGGGTCTAGATTCTCGCCGAGGCGTGAATGTGGCTGTCTGGGTTACTTGAATACCGTTGATCTCGGCGCCGGGTCGGAAGTAAGACACCGTCAAGTGTGGGACCGGTGTTTGTCTGCGAGCTGCTGCCCGTGCTCCCCGCCTTTCAAACAATGAGCATTCTCGCTCGGCGGGGCTGAGGTAAGCGGCGGAGTTTGTTCGCTACTTTTCGATCTCAGCCTCTACTTAGGCTACATCCGATCAACGCAAAGACCTCGTCCATTTCGTCGATGGAACTTTTTACTCAATAAAAATTCACGCCACTACTTGTCACATCATCCATCATCGCTGATCGAGTGGCCCCAAAGACATTATTATGACAAAGTTGTGGAAGTCTATCGTGGCACATGGATGACGCCACGCATAATCTATGCCACGTTTACTTGTGTGGTTCTGTTCCATCCCAAGTTTAAACTCTGTGACTTTTTTTCTTACTTCAATTGAGGTTTTCTTTTTGAATATAAAGTAGAAATATCAGCGGGGTTGCATATCAGTGCCAGTGTGTCTCTTGATCACCCTGACACATCTCCCCGCGACGCCCAGTCTGGTCTATCAAGAAGCCAAGTCGAAATGGATATTGCCATTATCGGCGCGTTCTACGTCGATTTTTATCTTACATGCGCCCTCAGCTGAAAATCAATTTCACTCTGGGTCCCACGGAAATGGCATCGTCAGGTGTCGAGCTCCACCCACAAAAGCACGTCTATCTTCGCCCTGCTCCCGCCCTCTGCATCGATCAGTTACCGATAAATCAATGATGACCACACTCTAGCGGGAAATGAAGTGGAGGGGCGCTAACCTGACTGCTAAAGCGAGTGGCGTGTCTCCACTTCACGCTGTGCGACGGCCGTGGCCTGAGCATAAGAGAGGGACAGGCGCCCTATTGACAAGGGTGAGGATGCAGGGCGTCTGCCTCCATGTCAACAGCGAGCAGAGCTTTTGTCTCTGGCATGCCGTGTTCCTCACGGTTTGCCCACGGCCACAGCGCGGTTTGCCCTGGTGCCCGTCTGTGTACTGAGTCGGAGTCCGCCACTGGAGTCATTGTCTTTTTCCCGTCGCGGTCTCGATTTATCGAAAACTGGTCCTCAAGGAGTGCCGAGGTAGATGCCGTGAAATTGTGGGAGGCGTTGCGCCTTATTCGATTCCTGTTGAGAGGTTGTAATTGAAAACTTTGGCAGAGTATCATAGGTAAGTGATCGTGCCACCCACCCTCTGCATTTCTATGACCCGATGTCCGTGCTGGATGAGAAAATGTGACATTTAGTCTTTTCCTTTTCTTTTTCTTTCTTTCTTTCTTTCTTTCTTTCTTTCTTTCTTTCTTTCTTTCTTTCTTTCTTTTCAAACTTATTATTTCCGACTCAACATTGTTTACTGATGAAAAGATCAGAAATCTTGGCTTACTACCTTTCCAAAAACACCTCGTCCTCAATAAATGCATCCTTATGCACAAAATTGCTCATTGACGAGCACCGAAGTATCTTACTGATCTCTTCATTCGTCCCCAAACAAGCCATTCACTATCTCGCAACACTTTCATTCTACCACAACCTAGAGTAGACATTTTCAAAGGCAGTATTACATATTCAGGTTTTATGATATGGAATACACTCCCATTGCACCTAAGGAACAATACTTCCATGAAGTCTTTTAAAGCATTCATACGTGATTATCTATTCAGATGATCTCACTGCTGTCGCCTGTACATATGACACGTATTTGCTTGAACTTGAAGACTCACTGAGCTGACACTGACAGTGTCAAAGGCATCTACTAAAATCTTTGTCGTTGTTGATCGTATTCTTCATATACCTTACCAACTGTTGTACATAGATTAGCTACTGTGTATTTTTTCTTATCTATCCATGTTTTCATTTCTTTATGAGCAAGGACAATTTGTAAGATAGGCAGAAATGCCTCAAATTTCATCCTTGATAAATAATCAATCAATCAATCAATCAATCAATCAATCAATCAATCAATCAATCAATCAATCAATCAATCAATCAATCAATCAATCAATCAATCAACCTTTCTTTCTTTCTTTCTTTCCTCCTCCTCCTCCTCCTCCTCCTCCTCCTCCTCCTCCTCCTCCTCCTCCTCCTCCTCCTCCTCCTCCTCCTCCTCCTCCTCTCCCACATCCTCCCACATCCTACCACATCCTCCTCCTCCTCCTCCTCCTCCTCCTCCTCCTCCTCCTCCTCCTCCTCCTCCTCCTCCTTCTTCTTCTTCTTCTTCTTCTTCTTCTTCTTCTTCTTCTTCTTCTTCTTCTTCTTCTTCTTCTTCTTCTTCTTCTTCTTCTTCTTCTTCTTTATCTTCTTCTTGGCATTCCAGTAGGCCTACTCTTTGCTAGACAGAGCGAAAGCCAGAAGAGCAAAAGTTGATTTTAGGTCAACTTTCTTTGATCAATCTGTCAGTTCAAGGGAAATACCCAGCCGACAGTGTCACGAGCATCCGAAGTGGTGCTTGTAAATTGTAATCTCGCATACTATAACGTTAACATAATTATTATAAGTAGCTCTTATAAATCTACTTTTATATAGAGTACTCTAAGGTTACAGCAGTGTAATTTTCATACTGGACGCGACGCGTTAATGCCCGAGACATCTTTGAGTGGATCTTGATATCTTGGGCAGAGAAGTATACCTGTTTACGAAGATGCTTGTCCTCCCCAGATGCAAGTGTATTCAAGCGATGCATGCAATAACTCTACAGTAAACCTTGATGGTCTCCCGTAGGCGAACGCGTGTCATCCAGTGCCATGAGCTCAACGGACTGAAAGTTCGTGCGTCTTCCTTACACTCGACTGTGCTCAAGAGGCCTGCCGACGTCACCCGGATCCGAGATTCATGTTGTAACAAACAGTTTAGTGATACTTACCGAACTTGACTCCACTTACAAGGTAGCATCGTAAATTATCTCGAGGTGGGGTGAGCCGGTTTTCTTTTATGCGACTCAAGAACGTACTTTCAGTGCATCCAGAGCAAGATATACAGTGCTTCATTCGCATAAAATCTTGTCGGGTCACGTGATTGCGCTGTTCTGTTGTAATGTCTAACGCTCGCAGTTATCTAATAAATTACTGCTACTGTTTTGGGGCAAAGATTATAGGTTACACAAAGATAGCTCATGCCGAGCTTTTGCTATATAACGTTACAAGACGCTCGGAACGCAGCGCCCCAAGCGGCCAGGACTATGGGGAAGTAATCACACTGCTTAGATACATGTAAAAAGTGCTTGTTTGTCGACGCGTTTCTGATGCGTTCCGATCATGTTTGTGAATACATTTACGGTGTAATGTGTAATAAAATGATTTGCTGCAATAATGGGGGTGTTTTGGCTTTGTTTTTTGTAGCAGGCGTTGTGAAATCGAAATATTTGGTTCATAGAAATGGATGCTTCTGCGCATGCGCGTGAGCCTATAGTCCGTTTCAACATTGCACATTTAAAATGACGGACATAGTCTCGCTTCGCGCAGAAAAAGCTGAATTTGGGGACACTAGAAACCCCATCCAAAGAAAATGTAAGCCATGAACAGCATTAATTTATCAAAGCTGTATGTTGATTGCATCATTAGGTCGTTAAAGCGCTTATCTTTTACAAATGGAAATGCAGGTCATCTACACGCCGATCTTCCAAGTTCGCGCACGTCTATTTATAGCTGACGCGCGGAATACATTGTTGTTATATCGCAACGAAATCCACTGACAGGTGCTTTCGCGTGAAGGTGCATTGACCCGCATTTCCAATTTTGCAATGCACGACCTATTCATGCATTCAACATTCCTCCTCCTCCTCCTCCTCCTCCTCCCCCTCCTCTCCCTCCTCCTCCTCCCCCTCCTCCTCCCCCTCCTCGTCCCCCTCCCATTCCTCCTCCCCTCCTCCTCCCCCTCCTCCTCCCCCTCCTCCTCCCCCTCCCCCTCCCCCTCTTCCCCTCCTCCTCCCCCTCCGGAACCGGGTGGGGATGGAGGGTGGGGATAGTGGGTGGGGATGGGAGGTGGGATGGCGGGTGGGGATGGGGTGGGTGGGGATGGGGGGTGGGGATGGAGGGTGGGGATGGCGGGTGGGGGGTGGGGGGATGGAGGGTGGGGATGGAGGGTGGGGATGGAGGATGGGGATGGGGGGTGGGGAGGAGGAGGAGGGGAGGAGGGGGAGGAGGAGGAGGGGAAGAGGGAGAGGAGGAGGAGGAGGAAGAGGGGAGGAGGAGGGGGAGGAGGAGGGGTGGAGGGGGAGGAGGAGGGGGAGGAGGAGGAGGGAGAGGAGGGGGAGGAGGAGGGAGGGGGAGGAGGAGGGGGAGGGGGAGGAGGAGGGGGAGGGGAGGAGGAGGGGGAGGAGGAGGGAGGAGGAGGAGGAGGAGGAGGAGGAATGTTGAATGCATGAATAGGTCGTGCATTGCAAAATTGGAAATGCGGGTCAATGCACCTTCACGCGAAAGCACCTGTCAGTGGATTTCGTTGCGATATAACAACAATGTATTCCGCGCGTCAGCTATAAATAGACGTGCGCGAACTTGGAAGATCGGCGTGTAGATGACCTGCATTTCCATTTGTAAAAGATAAGCGCTTTAACGACCTAATGATGCAATCAACATACAGCTTTGATAAATTAATGCTGTTCATGGCTTACATTTTCTTTGGATGGGGTTTCTAGTGTCCCCAAATTCAGCTTTTTCTGCGCGAAGCGAGACTATGTCCGTCATTTTAAATGTGCAATGTTGAAACGGACTATAGGCTCACGCGCATGCGCAGAAGCATCCATTTCTATGAACCAAATATTTCGATTTCACAACGCCTGCTACAAAAAACAAAGCCAAAACACCCCCATTATTGCAGCAAATCATTTTATTACACATTA
>JAWQFJ010000012.1:76859-94359 GCA_034096865.1 Theodoxus fluviatilis
TTCCGACTGCTGTGAGAGGACGAAGATGAGTTACATTTTTTGCTCTGTTGTCCTGCCTATGAGGACCTTAGACAGATGTACATTTTCGATTTGTTTGACAGAAATTGCCGTGTGAGTGTCGTCGAAATAATGGCTACAGAAGATGTCCATCTCACGAGATCAGTGGCTATGTATCTGTTCTATGCTTTCAAGAGAAGACAAGTGGCTGTGAAAACAACCAATGAGATGTAAAACTAATTAGGTTGTGATAGGCCGGTGGCCTTACAATTAAAATCGTTCGTTCGTTCGTTCGTTCGTTCTCTCTCTCTCTCTCTCTCTCTCTCTCTCTCTCTCTCTCTCTCTCTCTCTCTCTTCCTACCTCCCTCCCTCCCTCCCTCCCTCTCTCTCTCTCTCTCTCTCTCTCTCTCTCTCTCTCTCTCTCTCTCCTCCCTCCCTCTCTCCCTCCCTCTCTCTCTCTCTCTCTCTCTCTCTCTCTCTCTTCCTCCCTCCCTCCCTCTCTCTCTCTCTCTCTCTCTCTCTCTCTCTCTCTCTCTCTCTCACTCACTCACACTCTCTCTCTCTCACTCACTCTCTCTCTCTCTCTCTCTCTCTCTCTCTCTCCCTCCCTCCCTCCCTCCCTCTCTCTCTCTCTCTCTCTCTCTCTTTCTACCTCCCTCCCTCCCTCCCTCCCATCCTCCCTCCCTCCACCCCCCCTCTCTCTCTCTCTCTCTCTCTCTCTCTCTCTCTCTCTCTCTCTCTCTCTCTCTCCTCCCTCCCTCCCTCCCTCCCTCCCTCCCTCCCTCCCTCCCCCCCCCCCCTCTCTCTCTCTCTCACTCTCTCTCTCTCTCCCTCCCTCCCTCCCTCTTCTTATCTCCCCTTTCCCCTCTCTGCTTTTACTTTCATCTCTGCACATCCCTGTCTGTTCATCTTCCATTGCCATTGTTGTTCAATACACAAAAACCAAATCTATCAAAGTGTCTTATTGTTGCGTCTTCCTGAACTTTTTCTATCATCACACTCACTCCAAACAGTCCATTTTCTCTCCTCCCCCGCTTCTTTCAACATTCTCCACCCCTTAATCCATCCAATGCAAATTTTACTTAAACACGAAGTGACTGCGACATGTAGATAATAGGTGACCTTGTTTTCTTGTTTTCGAGTCAGTCCTTGTTCTGCTTAATACAAAATATCCACCCTGTATAGTCCTTGGTGAATGTATCTTTGCATTCTCTACTTTCAAGAGGCAATTCATCCTCAAGGAGCAATGAAATTTATTGACAATGACCTTGACTTTATTTTTGAATCCATACATCATGCGGACTTTCCAGGAGGTTCGATTTGAATACAAATAGTAGACTTTTCCTGCTAAATTCCACCCTCCTCTGCTGCTCTGGTTCTTTTCTGCAGCTTCATCTCCTTCCCACACCCCACACCCCCCATCCCCATCCCCATCCCCCATCCCCACCCACCCCCCTTTCAACACGGCATCGACCCATTCCGCCCTTCCCTACGTCCCGAATTCTACCCAGGGGACATTCTCGCCTATATGCGTCCTTAGGGACAGCCCCAGTCACGTTTGCAGAAGAGATGAGATGTCTTGGGTGAAGCCGAAAAAGAAAAAAGTTACATAAAGGGAGGGAGGGAGAGACTGAGAGAGATAGAGAGAGACTAAGAGAGAAAGAGAGAGACTGAGAGAGACTGAGAGAGAGAGAGAGAGAGACAGACAGACAGACAGACAGACAGACAGACAGACAGACAGACAGACAGACAGACAGACAGACAGACAGACAGACAGACAGACAGACAGACAGACGGAGGGAGAGGGGGAGGAGGAGGGGTAGGGAGAGGGAGAGGGGGAGGGAGAGGGGGAGGGAGAGGGAGAGGAAAAGGGGGAGGGGGAGGGGGAGGAAGAGGGAGAGGGAGAGAGGGAAGGGGAGGGGGAGGGGGAGGGGGAGAGATGAGATCTCATAGACTCACTGACACAGACAAAAAGACAAGTGCACGAATATTTACAGATACATATACATACGCACGCACACACACACACACACGCACACACACACACTCACACACACACACACACACACGCACACACACACACGCGCGCACACACAGATGTATGTACACAGTTGCACAGAGAGACGAATGGATAGGCACAGACACGATCACAGAGACACGCCGACAATCTGACGAAGAAAGCGAGCACGTGAGGAAAAACGCTTGTAGAAATGGATGCGAAAGACAGAAAGCATGTACACAAACTAGGAGACGATATTAGGCGGAGCATTTGAGGAGGTCACCGCAAGAAACTACCCTAGACAACTGGCAGTGTGCGTTGTAGCTCCACAGAACGATGAACTATTGCTAGTTTCTCCAACGTCTGTATTCAACAAGAAAAGGTAGATTCCAAAAATGCCAGTCGTGCCCCTTTTACAAAAAGTGTGACTCTTTGCATTCCTTTGCAATGTCGAGTAGACGGGCCAGGTCTGCAGGTGTCGTGTCTACTGATTGCATAACAATACATATTTCAACGATGAGAAGAAATCCTAAAAGTAAAACAGCCCTCCCAACCACAAACTTGGCCCACGCCTGAGCGTATATGGCTTCTTCATCCAGCGAACAAATATCTGCTGTAGCATTCACGGAATTCTTGGCAGACCAAATATCAGGAGCGCTCAGGTCCCACCAGACACCGGAGATTAAACTCTACATATATCGCTCTCCTTTCCTCACCACAGATACCCGGATGTTCCTCTGGGGAAGAGCGGGGAAGTGGCGCCAGCGTCTCTGCAACCCAATCATCCACACTTTTCTTCCCTCATTCCCACTGTCTGCAGCAGCGTGAAAAGCGATACAAGACAAACCAGTCATTTCTGAATCATACAGCCACCCAGCGGAAAATGCCACAGTATCGTACATTGAGAAGGATTCGGAATCCCCGTCTTCTGAAGGGCAAAAGGACATTGTGGAAGGCGTTTCGTTTCCATGAATATCTACCAGCTCCAGTCTTGATGTGCACTCGGCATTTCAGCTCATTTCTGCAATCAGAGAAATTATTTCGTTGAAGTGAAAATGGACATAAGAATGACCGCTCGATTGCTTAGGGTCCAATAATACCACACAATGCAATTCAATACAATACAATATATCTTTATTACTTCTGTAGCAGAATTTCATGAATCCACCACATGCATACTATACAAGGAACATCGTGCAGAACGATACATGATAATATACATATTACAAATTATTACAAAGTTATTTACATGAGTTAAAAGAAATTGAATTACAGATATGCATTTGCCTGAACAATGTCCCCTTTAGACCTAGCTCCACGATCCAGTGAGCTCCATGCGCAAGCGCTTGTGTGTGTGTGTGTGTGTGTGTGTGTGTGTGTGTGTGTGTGTGTGTGTGTGTGTGTGTGTGTGTGTGTGTGTGTGTGTGAGGCAGCCAGGGTCTGCTGTTTTTACCAGCGAACGCATGCCCATGTTATTTGACGCAACATCTTTGGCACCTCGATATTATCGTCCAGAACGTCGAATTGTCATCATAATGTTGATGTATGTGCATGTCTGAGCGAGAGGAGAGTTGCTTTATTATAGTTTTTAATCTTTCTTTCTCAAGGAAAAAACAAACAAAAAATGAGCGAGATATTTGGCCCAATAACCAATGATGACCTTTAAAAAAAGTCCGTGCTTGTGAGTTTTAAAAAATTTAGAAGACTAATACATATCAACCGATCAGGCTGTCTACAAATCCATCAGTCTTGGACGACCCTCAATCCATCTGGTGACAGCAGAGTGGCTGTCCCTTTTTCCAGTAACTATCCAAGTATTGAGCCACGCTTTTGTCTCCAGAGACGAGGTCGATACTCGATGCCCCAGATCGATGGGTGCTGCACGCTGCAATCGGTCACCTTGGCTGTGTAAGAACTACATCCTGGCACCGTCCCGTCCAGTTCTGCCGTCTTGGAGTCCGGCTTTTCGATGTTGAAGAGCCTCCAGATGCTTGGTCTCACGGCTTCATTTTTCTGTTTGGAGCTGCGTGAAAGTACAGGGCGAGGACGCCTTCAGATACGCGTGTGTGAAGTGTTGTCTTTGTAGGACTTAAACAAGGCCGCGTTGGCATGAACCATTTACTCTGGACTTCGTCACGCATACATGCATGTCCGCACGCGTGTGTGCAAGTTTGTATGTGTTTGGGATAGATCTACACATGCGAGTCTTTGCACCAACTACGTTCAATGAATTCATCTAGCATGTATGCATGTGTCACGTAAGCATGTACATGAATCTTTGGACGTGTTTGGGTTGAGTCAGCGCACGTGAGCCTGCTTGTACTTGAGCTAGTATGCATGTGAATGCGTGTGAAAATTTAACTTATTTTTTACCTCTGGTGCTTTCCAGACATTGAACCAAGTTTGCATCATTAACCGCTCACCTCCTGATCGTGTGGACTCACGAGTCTGCAGACATTGACAGATATCTCTTCAGACGATGAAATTTTATATTCAATCATCACCACGCAGTATCCTCTTTTCCGCTTGATCATTGATTGAACGAGACACCCGTCCATTCTCATTCCCGTTGTCAAGACATTCCTGAAATCAAAGCTGAGGGTACATCATAATCGACTTGAGTAAAGTAGGCGTAAATTCAGCAAAGTCCGTCACTCCGTTTCTCTTTCCTTGTCAACACCACGTTATATTGTAAAAAGAGTATGATTTGGACTTTTCTGCATCCACGTCGTGTCCATAAGGGTGGTGTGCCATGCTTAAGCATCTTTGTCTGCTTGCCTGACAAGGCGCGATCAACAACTAGATACAATTTGTTCCTTTTTTTCCTTCGGAGCAACCCGAAAGAGCACATCCCGCCAGCGCATGGCTTTTCAGGCACAGGTGAGCTGGTTGAAGAATCTCCAATCCTGGCGTGACGGTTCCTTCCTCTGTACATGTAGAGCGCTATGCTTCTGTGTGCCGCCCCTCTCGGCACACCCACAGTAGTGTGACTAGTGTCTCCTCTCTGTACACCCATGCTTTGTGTGTGGTGACCCACGTGTACACAGCAATATTACCGTGACTTCTGCTGTTCTATTTGAAATTCCACGCATCTCTGACTAGAATCCCTTTGTACACGGCCATATTACCGTGCCTTCTGCTGTTATATTTGAAATTCCACGCATCTCTGACTAAAATCACTTTGTACACGGCCATGTTCCTGTGAATCAAGTCATTTCTCTGTACGCCAGTGTTCCTGCGACGTGATTCCTTCATGTAGACCCATGCCTTTGCCAATGCTCTCTTGCACAGGACTATGGCAATGACCATAATGCTCTTCTCTATATACCTCTTCTACTCAGCCACAAGTCAATATTGGGTAAGCTTGATAGTCATAATTGGGCTTCGAAAATTCGGGATATCCTAATGAAAAATGGGTTTGAGAATGCATGGATGGATCAAAAAGTGGTTAATGAGCGCAACTTTCTACAAACACTCAAAGAAAAATTGATAAAAAGATTTATTGCCAGTTGGAAGTATGACTTGAATAGGAGCAATCGTTTTATATTGTACAGAGAATTTAAAACAGACTTTGGGACTGAAGCTTATCTATATACCCTGAACCGGAAAGTTTTCAGAGATGTCTGGATACGTTTTCGATTTGGCATTAGCGAAATGACGGTTCACAAACAGAGATATAATAAAGATGAATACCAAATCATATGTCCAGCTTGTCACGAAAAAGATGAAGATGAACAACATTTTGTCCTGTACTGCCCTGCTTTTGAAGATATTCGAATGAAATATATAATTCCATATGTGCAATGTAAGGATATAGAGCCTCTTGTCCAGCTGCTCTCTGTAAAAGAGACTGGTCCTATGCGTGCTGTCAGTACTTATTTGTACTATGCGTTCAAAAGAAGAGCGGAAGCTACTACTGACTCAGAGATAAATGACGCGCTTACTGTATAATATGCATTCTGTGATGCCGAAGCGGAGCTCTCACTGTATAGTGTGGAAACGCTCTCTCTCTGTAATTTTTTTTGTACAGAAAACACGTGTTGAACATATCATGTACTATTACTGATTGTAATGGGCCAATGGCCTACACAATAAACTATTTGTTCGTTGTTCGTTCGTTCTTCTACTCAGCCGTATTCATGTACTCTCCCCTTCTCTCTGTACAGCTATGCTTTTCTGACGTTCCCTCCCTCCACAGCAGGGTCTCTGAGTTTGCAATCTCCTGGGTGAACAGCTGCAGCCTCTGAAGATCCGCATCGACAGACCTGGTTTCTGGACAGCTTATATAAGAAGAGTTTTTGAAACTTTTATGACAGGAATCTGAGTGCAAGTGGCATGAGATTGTTGATAGGTTTAGGTGCTAGAAGTAAGCACGTGCTTACACAGACAGCATGTATGCGTGCATGTACGTGCACTTATCATCATACCTGAACGCACGCACACAGCCACACATATAAACGCCCGCGTGGACAAAAACACACTGAGATGCTTGCGTGCAGGCACGCACGCGCGCGCGCACACACACACATACATACACACACTCACGCACAACACACACACACACACACATATACACACACACACTCACACACACACACTCACACACACAAACACACACAAACGCACGCACGCACGCAAGCACGCACACACACACATCTACACACACATGCATACACACGCTAATAAACACACATGGACGCACGCACATAATAATGGGCGTGTTCATTCCTGTTTATGCATGCACATACAATAAGCACACGCTTCACGCACACCCACGCGAACAAATGCACTGACCTACATGTACACGAACAGGCGCACGCATTTGCATCCGGGCAGGGACAAAGGTCTGAATCTGTGAGAGATGAAGTTACTGAAGAGGAGGAACTGTTGCTGTTTGCTGGAGAACAGAGAGCATAGCTACCTGGGTTTTTCCCTCGAGAAAACACAACTGCATTGGGTGGAGGATTTTGGCTTTGTTTTGTTTTTTGGGGTGGGGGGTTTGTTTCTTTCAGTCTCGTGCTGAAAGTACGAAATTACTTTTCCAGTATACTCCTCCATACAAAGCGATTCCAATCGCCCCTGAGAGATGTGATGTTGGGAGACGAGGCCAGACAAACTGGCTGGGTCCATCTGCAGGCAGGGCACCAATGCTGCCGAGAAGAGCTCCAGGCAGCCGTAATCGGGAGATCATCTCTGAAGTGCACTGTTTGTGTAAACACTGCCTGACCACGTCACTGGAGCCTGCGTCACAACACAGGCCTGGGTGTAAACACAGGTGTAAACAGGTGTAAACACCGGCGTGAACACGGAGGTACCTCCAGCCAGTGTAAACATGGTCTGGCCCAGACAGCGTCAAGGTCGGCTGTTCCTTCAGTACGCTTTGACCCCTTGATGGCCATCACAGACTGTGGCCTGGCGTGGTTTAGTTTTCGCTCTGTGGTCTTCTCCAGACGGGATCAAACCGTACACAAATCCAACAGCCACACACATCCTTAACATCTAAGATAGAAGAAAAAATCGGTTTGTGTGAAAGCGCTTTCTGGATCCAAGACTAAACTCAACGGTGATGTCCAGGCATGAGGGCTGATTGTTTGAAATGTCCGCACATAGCGCAGTTCTAGTCTTGCCTGGTCTGAACTTCCTGATCTGCACGAGTTTTGCCTTTGTCTAACTGATACCATTTCTAAACATTCATACATTTTGATAATCCATGGGCTCTAAGAAAGCAGAAGACTTCAGTGTGTACCTACCTATCTTTTTCTTATACGAATGCATCCTGATTTGTCTTAAATATTCTCTCTCTCTCTTTCTCTCTCTCTCTCATTTGTTTTCAATCCAGAAGCGTCCATACCATAGTAGCTTCATTAAATTTTCACTTTTAAAAAATGTATACTACTTTCTTCATCCACCATTATATGGCCGAACAATCTTATAATTCGGTATCTTTGCACCGTGTGTCTGCTTCCTCCCTGCACTATAGGGCACTGCGACTTGGCATGGCAGATAACCATTCCACATGGGCCGACTCTTAATGAAGAACGCTAATGGTGAGGAGGGAAGCAAAGCCAAGACGGGGAGGGTGTGAAACAGATTCCAATCAGCTTCGTGAGACAAGATCTTTCTTACCAGTTGGGCAGATGGCCAAATTTGACTTTAGTCTTCAAATAACCACATCCCGTCTGGAATTGTAACTGCACAGACATCCTGCCTGGGGCTGCAGACTTTACCAGGAGCTAGTCACTGATTCACCATGCAAGTTAACTTCGACCGAAATTGAGCAGCCACCACCTCACCACACTACCAACCACCTCTACAGAAAGTTTCAGACACGCTGAAAAAAAGAGAAGAAAGATCGCAGGACGGATCTTGATGTGATGATTTGGAAAGTTAATAAACACAAACCAGACTTCCTCTGTGGGAAACTTACAAGGACAGAAAGGAGAATGGCATCGCTGTTCCAGATATTCTTTTTTAAAAAGGGGGGGTCGGGGATGGGGGTGGGGGTGGTGGGCAGATTGATGGTCGACTCCTATCTCACAGGCCTTTCCACATTTAGAATGTTTTCGCACAATGTTTACACCCACCATCCTAATACGACAACTGAATGCTTTGTAGCATAACAGAAGTTTCTGGCAAAAGAAGTGTCCTTGTTTTGAGCCATATTTATGGAAACCTCAGAGTTTTTCATGAAACTAGCAAATCGCTGCGACGTTGATACATCTAGACCCTGCATACATACATACATACATACATACATACATACATACATACATACATACATACATGCATACATGCATGCATGCATGCATGCATGCATGCATGCATACATGCATACATACATACATACATACATACATACATACATACATACATACATACATACATACATACATACATACATACATACATACATACATACATACATACATACATACATACATACATACATACATACATACATACATACATACATACATACATACATACATACATACATACATACATACATACATACATACATACATACATACATACATACATACATACATACATACATACATACATACATACATACATACATACATACATACATACATACATACATACATACATACATACATATATACATACGTACATACATACGTACATACGTACGTACGTACGTACGTACCTACGTACGTACATACGTACATACGTACCTACGTACATGCGTGCGTGCGTGCGTGCGTGCGTGCGTGCGTTCGTGTGTGTGTGTGTGTGAACTTTTATAATGCGCAAAACTCCACAACAGCCATGCTCAATTCGCGCAGATGTATAAAAGTTCAGCCCTTAAAAAGATATGTTTTAAGTCTTCTTATATATATTTTTTTCATCTGTCATTCATCATCAGGACCCTGTGGTCATGAAGGATTGGCATGCCATTCAGAACGGCAAGACCCCGGTCCGTGAAACTGCACAGATTTTCCGACTAATCAATCGGCAAATGCGCGCCGTGACATTACTCGGTGTTCATTAAGATTGGGCGACCAGTCGTTGTTACGCGAGAGTTGCGGTCCATTATTCCAGGGTGGTTTCAACGCAGGGTCAGATCTAAATGACCTGATCCTGTCCTGATGTCCAGCCAGCCATCCACTCTTCGTAGCCTCTTTGGCGCTCAAACACACACATACACAAACGCGCGCACGCAGGCAGGTACACACACACACGCACGCACGCACGCGCACACACATGCGCGCGCACGCGCGTGCGCGCACACACACACACACTCACATACACGCGCGCGCGCACACACACTCACACACACACACACACACACACACACACACAAACACCACACAAACACACACATACACACACACTTACGCACACACACACGCGCGCGCGCCCCTCTCCATCCCTGGCTGAGTTCCTGGAGCAGACCCGAAAGCCAGCCGCCAGGGGTTCCAGCTGTTGAGGGCTTCGATCTGCTCTGGCAGCACGTCTCGCTCTACCGTCTCCGTTCCGTGTTGATTATATAACTTTTCCGAGTCTGTGATGAGTCCCTAAAAAAAGTCTTTCTCTGCTAACAGATGCTTGCACGCAAGAACCCAGGCACAGGAGCATTAACAAGATGTGGGTTGACTGGGAGACAAATCAGGCACGGCGCCGACCGTGAGCGTCTCGTTGCCTGGCAACCTTGAGTAAGAAGGCGTCCCAGAGTTCAGTGAACTTCCTGTGACGTCAACATCCGGCTGTTGTGTTTAGTTCAGACGGCCCCCGATGATTGGAACAACAGAAGACACCATGGCGTTGCGATTGCTGTCTGTTTTTCAAGTGTGACAAACACACATTGGTTAATGCTGCGGAGGCCTTAAGCTCGAGGGGAAAAAGAAGGTGGATCTTTGTTTCAGGAGCCCTGACATATGGTTTTCTCGCCTAGACAACATTCACGTGACCGGATGCTCGTTTCTGCCCAGAGAGCAAGGCGTCTGATAAACAACTCGATCGTTTGATCGTTCTCGTCCTCTCGAGCATTTCCTGACCCTGACCTTAAAGTGCACTAATAGACGGTCACAGACAGGGTATGGCATAGAAGGGGAGGGAGGGGAGATTTAATAGATGTTAATAGAATAGGGGGAAGCACGAGAGGGGGGGGGGAGGGGTTGGTGGGGAAGACAGGTACGAAGGAGGACAGTGAGGGCAAGTCTATCAAAATTCAAAGAGTCCGGCATGAAAAAAGAGTTACCACGTGTTTTGATAACGCAGGCGTTGACGTAGGATGAGGGAGAAAAGTGGAGGTTGCCTCTTCTCTGGTGACTTGGTCATTACAGATGAAAGATCTGTCGCGTGTATGTATTTAACACCCCGAAACGCATTTCTATCTACAGCTCTCCGCCATGCCTGGTGCACGGTTCTTGACTATCAGGGCATAGAGGACCCTACTAACAACAGGCTTTTAAAGAAAATAAGCTCACACTGTCCTGATCTTCTACACGTAGTTTTTTTAATTCTTTCAACAGAAAAGAAGAAATCTCAGGTATGAATCAGTATTAGAAAAAGGGGGTTGCGCCGTAGGATACCCGGACAGTTCGTCCATTTTCGACCCCCACTTCAAACAATACTGAAATTTCAATGTACGAGTAAGTACAGTGAGTGTAAATATATTAGTGTAAGTCCTATGAGTGTATTGCTCTGACCATTAGAGTGCGGCTGCTGGAGCTGTATGTGTTATACCATTGTCATTGGCGTCACCATCATCACTACCACCACTATTACCACCACCACTATTACCACTACCACTATTACCACCACCACTATTACCACCACAATTATCTTCACTACCACCACTACTACCACCACCATTATCATCACTACCACCACTACTACTACAACTACCACCACTACCGCCACTACTACTACCACCACCACCACAATCATCACTACCACCACTACAACTATCAATACCATCACTACCTCCACCATCACCACTACCAGGCCCACCACTATCATCACTACCACCACCATTGCCATTGCCAAAGTGACAAAAATGTCTGCTGCTACTGCCTCGAATAGTACTACTACCGCTGCTACTCATATAGCTTCTGTTATGACTACTACTACCATCATCATTACCCTACTAGTACATTTATTACCACCACCACTATTAACATCAGTACTACTATCACAAGTACTACTACTACTACTACCACCACCATCACCACCATCACTACTATTACTACTTTTACTACTCCTACCACTACTACTACCAGTACTACTTCTACTACCACTACTATTACTTCTACTACTACTACTACTACTACTACTACTACTACTACTACTACTACTACTACTATCACTACTACTACTATAACTAATGCTACTACTACTAACACTATTACTACTACTACTACTACTGCTACTACTACTACTACTACGACTACTACTACTACTACTACTACTACTACTACTACTGCTGTTGCTGCTGCTACTACTACTACTACTACTACTACTACTACTACTACCAGCACCACCACCACTACTACTACTACTACTACTACTGCTGCTGCTGCTGCTACCACTACTTTTACTGCTGCTGCTGCTGCTGCTGCTGCTACTACTGCTGTTACTACTACTACTACTACTACTACTACTACTGCCATTACTATTACAACAAACACGGCTACTACTATTAACGCTACAACTACAATTAATAGTATTACTACTCCTACTAATACTACGACAACTACTACTACTGCTGCTTTAACTACAACTGCTACTCTCACTACTGCTACAACCGCTGCCACCACCACGACTATTACTACTATTGGCATCACCACCACTACTACTATCACTACCATCACTATCATAATCTACATCATCATCACTACTACTACTACTATTACTACTAAAACCACCACCAATATAACTACTTCTACTGCTGCTACTGCTACTACTACTACTACTACTACTACTACTACTACTACTACTACTACTACTACTATTACTACTACCACTTCAACTACTACTACTACTACTACTACTACTACCATTACTACTATTACTACTACTACTACACTACTACTACTGCTATTACTTCTACCACTATTACTACCACCACCACCATCACTACTACTACTACTACTACTACTACTACTACTACTACCATTACTACTATTACTACTACCACTACACTACTACTACTTCTATTAATTCTACCACTACTACTACTACCACCACCACTACCACCACCACTACCACAACCACTACCACCACCACTACCACCACCACTACCATCACCACTACCACCATCACCACCACTACTACTACTACTACTACTACTACTACTACTACTACCATTACTACTATTACTACTACCACTACACTACTACTACTTCTATTAATTCTACCACTACTACTACTACCACCCACCACTACCACCACCACTACCACCACCACTACCATCACCACTACCACCATCACCACCACTACTACTACTACTACTACTACTACTACTACTACTACTACTGCCACCACCACCACCACCACCACCACCACCACCACCACCACTACTACTACTACTACTACTACTACTACTACTACTACCACCACCACCACCACCACCACCACCACCACCACCACTACTACTACTACCACTACTACTACTACTACTACTACTACCACTACTACTACTACCACTACTACTACTACTACTACTACTACTACTACCACTACTACTACTACCACTACTACTACTACTACTACTACTACTACTACCACCACCACCACCACGAGGTAAAAGCTGGGCTTGGAGGCCAACATAAACACGAGGAAAGTCTGAGTAAATCCAGACCTCCCCACTTTGCAGCCTCCGTCCACAGGGAACAGAAATGATGCCCCAGGGAGGGAAAGACGAGGAGAGGATAGATGGACGGGAGTGGGGGATGGGGAACACGAAGACGGAGGGAAGGAACTCTGAAGATGGGGAATGGGTAGGGGGATGGGAGGCGACTTCGATGGGGAAAAGGAGAAAGATAGGCAGGAGTAGGACATAGTTCTATGGGCAAGGAGAGGGAAATCAGTGGGATGTAGAAGGATGTGTAGCTTGGACCTCAGCCAGGTCCCTGGCCAGCTCAGCCATTACTCAGGCTCGGGTGGGGATGGGGGTAGGGGTGGAAGGTGAAGGGGGAGGGGAAACAGTTCTGATGCCCACCACAGCCGTTGTCATGCTGGGAAGGTTGCAGAGTGCGCCGAAGGAAGATGGTGTCTGACCGTCTTCAACAATCTCCAGAACTCATAGAATGGAAGCAGGGCTGGTCTTGTATATAACGTCTTCAGACGCGCTGTGCTTTGTCAAAGCAACGCACTGAATATGCTCTGACCTCTTCGGTCACTGGCTTTTTCGTGGGCACTCACCTTGCTGGATCAGGTACAACTCACCCCACTTTTTTAAAACTGCATTCAAAGTGAAGTCGAGAGATATTTGTTACTACAGGAAGCAAACATTTTCTTGCAAATCATAGAATACATGGCTGGGATTACAGCGGTAACTTTGCACATCTCTTTCTACAACTGCCGACACAAAGAAGGAAGTACTTACGATACACACAGTCGATTCGAAAGGTCACCTGGTGCTGCTCGGTGGAAAGTCGAACCCAAACACTCAGTCCGACACACCCCCCCCAACCCTCTCCCCCCTACCCCTCCCCCCTAAACTACCCGGGGGGGGGGGGGGGGGGGATGGTGGTGGTGGCTGATCAATTAACCAGCTGGCAAAGCGACCAAGAAAACAAGACATAATGACCCCCTGACTCACACGGCGCCTGCCCCAGAAAGGTCAGGTAACGCCACAAGAGAGCTGGGCTTTAAAGCCTGGAGTTGTCTCCTCGTAAGACCCCTGACCCCGGGAGTTCCGGTTGTGAAGTCAAGTCTACTGGAAGGTTTGACTTGTAAGAAGTGACTCGACACTGTGTATCTTGGCAGACTTCTTCCTCTTCCTTTATGCCTATCCTTTTCTACGCCCCCCCCCCCCCCCCCCCTCCCCACCTCTACCCATCCCTCGGGCCGTCTCTGTCACCCCCACTCATCCCCTCTTGCGCCGTCCTCCAACTACACTTACATCAGTGAAGACTTTAATCTCCGCTGACAGTCTGCCTCATTTATCGGTCAGAAAGGAAAGGCACCTGACATAGTCTATCGCTTCTTCCATTCAGTGTGAGGGCGAACTCTTTGACTCAGGGAAGTCCCGGTTTACTGACTCAACACCTACTTCTCGCTTGAATCCGATCATCTCCTGTTTTTCCTGGCTCGTATCCCTTTCTTTCATTATCCCTCTGCTTCTTCTCTTCTGCATCATCATAAGTGATAAACATATTAAAAACAACAATAACAATGACAACAAAACACATCAAAGGATACACCACAATTGCAGACAACTTCAAACACAGCATTTTCAGTAGAAGTAACATTGTAACATGTGTGCACTAAAGGAGGCTAAAAGATCAGAAGCATCAACAGGATTGTCACCCACTCTCTCATTTTTCCTTTATCTCTTTCATCTTTGCTTCCTATCAACCTCAGTAACCTTCGATCCCGTCCTTCTTTGCTGCTCTTTTGTTCCTTCCTTCCTTCCTTTTTCCGTCTTCCTTTCTTTCTTCCTCCGCCAGTATTATCCTTACCCCTGCCTGGTTCGTCATCCCTTCTAGCCTTGTTCTTCACAGACTGTGACTTCTTGTTTTGTGGTCATTGTTTACTCTGCTATCTCTCATCCTCTTGTGACAACTGCATTCAGAAGACTGCAAGAGGGTTTCACGCAAATTTCAGGGAAAGACAATGACTACAAAGGTAGCATCCGTGGTCTTCCTACGTGCATCCCAAAACAAAAAGGAGAGCAGTGTTGACAGGGTGCAAGAACTGACGCAGAGCGTTGGCTCATCAAACACATGTGGAGGATGGGGGCGAGTTCAGTGAGGTGGCGTGCAGAGATAAATCCCCTGCCCTGAGTGGCGGGCAGAAAAGGTCCTCATCAAGCCAGTCACTCATGTGGAGGAGACAGACGGGAGCTGAGGTGAAGGTGATCCAATATTTGGACGATGAGTTCAAGCAAACTCCTTCTCTGCCAACCTGCAAGAGGCACCCAACCAGTCCTAGATAAACACGTCTCTTTTGCGTCTGGCGCCCTTTACTGCAGCCTTTTCCGCCTCCGGTGGTAAAAGCCATGGACGACTATCTCTATGACGTTTTCCTTCCTCGGATGCTCTGTTCATCTGAGCCCACATCAGCCACATCGGTCTGACTTCATATGTCCTTTGCATGGAAAACTGGAGGGAGGAGGAAGCAAGGAAGGCCACCATTTTTTCCCTAACTCCTACCCTCACCAGACACCTACATTCCATTAAACTCCTTATAACTCTTCAATGTCGGAAATGCCTGGTTCACAGAACACCCCTCTTGCGAAGTGAGGATGGCAAGGTACTCGTCTGCGTCTGTGGATGTCTTATGACTGGTTCTAATGGCGGTCTGGTCCATGTCACTCTTGCAATTGCGAGGACAAGAGTGGGGATGGTGATATGCTGGTGTGAAAAAAATGGCGTATGCATAAAAAGGACGCGTATAAAGCAGTAGGCCTCGTTGAAATTTGCCATATGCCATCCTTTTGGTGCTCAGCTATATGGAAGACTGATATATTGGAACACTTCGCTGATTATTACGATCACGCATCCCTATGATTGTTGCTTGACTTATGATGAAGTTTGCAAAGATCTGCAGACCGACAGTGGACATAATTACATCTATTTTATTGATGACATACTTTGAGACCATGTGCAATCAAAACACTGTGAGAATAAGATCACGCATTCTCTGCATGAAAGATGTACACATTCACTACTTTTATGTCAGGATTAAGACGTTGCTGTGTGTGAAAAAGTGAAATTGAAAAAATCTTCAAATGACCACCCTTCGTACCAAACTCCATCTGCAAACTTTAACTGCAACACTGCAAACTTTCACTGCAACACTGCAAACTTTAACTGCAACACTGCAAACTTTAACTGCAACACTGCAAACTTTAACTGCAACACTGCAAACTTTAACTGCAACACTGCAAACTTTAACTGCAACACTGCAAACTTTAACTGCAACACTGCAAACTTTAACTGCAACACTGCAAACTTTCACTGCAACACTGCAAACTTTCACTGCAACACTGCAAACTTTCACTGCAACACTGCAAACTTTAACTGCAACACTGCAAACTTTAACTGCAACACTGCAAACTTTAACTGCAACACTGCAAACTTTAACTGCAACACTGCAAACTTTCACAGGACAGAAGAGGATCCCCGAGGATTATCTTATTAAGATGGTAAGTGTGATAAAGTTTGCTCAAATTTACGTACACCATCCTGCAAATTTAGAACGTATCTTTTCACTAGTATGCATCAATTCAAAAGTTCATTTTAGCTGATGCAGTAGTATAATTTATATATCATCAGCTTCTAACTGCACCTACCTTAGATCACTTGTCATAAGATGTGAACTCGATGAGAAACCTTATGAAATTGTTATGCTTGATGTCTCTTAATATAACAAAATTTCTCATAAAAGCTCCATTTAGTTTAATACAGTTAAAGTTGTTGAAACATCTGACTAATATTACTTCGGAGAATTCATCAACAAAATTATCTAGACAATCATGAGTGAAAATCAATGCACTATAGCAGCATAAGCAAATCATCTATCACATTGCATCAATGGTTTTGCCACAACGATCTCTAAGATAATTCATTCTAAGTGAGGGAATATTTCAGTTCCTACTTCATGGACCAAAAAAGATAATTCAAAGCAAATTTAACAAATTTTACGAAAGCAATATTATATTAATTTTACAGTCACAAATCATGGCCCTCATTTCTCGAGGAAAGTCAGCCATATGGATTCCTTTGATGATGAAACATTAGCACAAAGAGCCCCGGAGGAACAGATTGAGTGACGTCTACCAGGTGCAAATCCACTTGGTTATTGTGC
>JAWQFJ010000012.1:96859-119359 GCA_034096865.1 Theodoxus fluviatilis
GGTCATAGAGGTCAACTCTCGTCGAGTCCAACCCCCAAATCTGGGACGCGTTTGTTAGGCAAGTGGCTCGCCTCGATGGCTAGTCGAGGGCGAGCGAGACGCACCTACTGCTAAAAACGGCCAATCATCAATTGGCAAGGCGGAAGTCCGAGAGAACGTGGCTGCGTCCTGGTGCGAGAGTCGGTGAAGAAGTTGCTGATAGACAAAATAACTGACGATACAGATGTCACAGTCGTTTTTCACTTGATAGAACACACCACGGTGTCATATCGAATAGCACGGGAACTTTTTCTACAGAAAAAAGCAACCCGGGTTCAATTGTAGACAATTTTGTAGACAATGTGCCTCGATTCATCTCGATCAATTCAAGGGACATAATTCATAGAGTGTACATGTACAGTGTTGGTTGTTTGCCAACGATATAAACATTTTCGGCAGTGTATGTCCAGAAATAGCCTATACACCTACTCCTCAAAATATACAAATGAACTCTCGAACAGCAAATACTTCCGTGTACGTACACTTTTCCATTTTCGGACCCTGAGAAGCACATTACAGGCACTGCCGTCTATCAGCTGCAACTCAATTGGACGGTCTCCGCCATTTTAGTTCATCCGGGCCTTTGCAGCAAGACGCAGTGAGGGAGCTCCCTTGACCTCCCTCCTACACGGCGAGTGCTTCCTTATGTACGAGGAACGTAGGCAACGCCTAGCCCTGAGATTCTACTCCTAACAAACGCGCCCCTGGTCCTGCAGCTTTGATTCCATCATACGTCACTTCCTAGCCCATGTCACTTTGACCTCATTCCAGCATGCCCTCAGCCCGTCCTCCACAAACCCCCTATCTGCCAAAGTCCGCCTGCGTCTCTGCCCAGTCCTGGCTGTTGCTTTCAACCGCACCAATCTCCTCAAAGGTTGTTTCAGGCCAACCACCAAGCATAGAGCAGAGCGGCGCTGCTACAACTCTGCCTGCCTCGCTCTGCTTCTCAACTGGATGTGAAGTGTCAGGGCCGCGTCACAGTCACAATGGCCAGAATCTGCCAGGCATCGGTCTGCAAATCTGCCAAGTGGTTGTCTCTCTTGGGAAACCTCTCCTGACAGCATCTCAGCCATCCTCATTACTTTGCTTTGAGCATGTGTTGCTCATGGAACCCACTGGCCATGTTCAATGACGAATGGAGAGGTTTTTGAATCCTCTACTGTCTTTCTTTCAGAATTTCACCCTCGCCATCATGACTCGGACTGCAATGTCGTTTTTTGAGCAGAATGTCCTAGGTGCCTCTTTTTGCATGCAAGTATGTCTTCCTTTCTAAATTTCACAATGAATGATGATGTGGACGGAAGCAATTTAATGAAGAACAATCCACTGCTGATTTGGCTCGAGAGGGTTCCGATGAAAAGGAGAAGGACCTGTACAGAGGAATTACTACTCTGGTCGTAAGTAAATCTTATCAAATGCTCCAGGAAAAGAAAAAACAGTGCTTAAACCGAAGGAGGTTGCTGGTGATCTCATCTCTGCCAGGCTAACCAAGAATCTCAGCGTAAGAACACGAAGGGAAAGGTGAAAAACGAGTGTAGACAAATGTCACTCTCAGAAGTGAGTATCACTGTCAATCGATATAAGTTCATTTCCAGTCCTGTCAGATGGTGCAAGGTCCTGAAACTAATCTGTGACGCTATCACTCACATTGTCCAATATAGCCATTGCGATGCAAAAAATGGTGCCAGGGTAAATTGGGTGACGAGGAAGAAATGTCGAGGCAACATCAGATCAAATAGCAAAGTTCCTGCTTGTACCAGTGTGGTTTTCAGGACACCGATCTTTCCACTTGTATCTACGATCCCTCCAAGTATCAGAATATTTATGTCTCCTTAGCATCTGACCCCTCTCTCTCTCTCTCTCTCTCTCTCTCTCTCTCTCTCTCTCTCTCTCTCTCTCTCTCTCTCTCCTTCTATACTGATGGTTCGTCGGCCGCAAATAAAGAATTTCTCTCTCTCCCTCTCCCCCCCCCCCTCCAATCTCTCTCTCGCATGTGTGCGTGTGCGCGCGCGCGCGTGCATGTGTGTGTATGTGTGTCTGCGCACGCATGTGTGTATGTTTGTGTGTGTGTGTGTATGTGCGCGCGCGCATATGTGTGAGTATGTGTGTGTGTGCGTGCGCGCACGCATAAGTGTGTGTATGTGTATGTATGTGCGTGTGTGTGTAGCAGGGCTCCTTTCTGTTTCGTGCACTTATTCATGTCATATAATTATGTGTAATAATGATCCCATGTTCTGTGCGCAGCTGAGAGGTGTATACAACTGTTTTTCTAAATTTGATTTTAGAAGGACAGACCTTTTCTCATTTACTCTAGCTGTGTTAGTTAGGGCTGTTATACGAGAGTACAAAGTAGATAGCAAAAACTGTTGCATCGAGAGATCTACTTTGCCACTCCCATCTCTGCTGACGGCACTGCCAGTTCTCTTGGACCGCTCGCTCATTTAGTCGAGTGGCCAGCCACTTGAGAATATGACTCTGCAGTTTCTGTTCATCAGATAGAAGCTTGGGACAGCGATGAATTTTTGTCTGGCGTGAATGACAATGGCGTGCAAGAGCAAAGGTGCTGGAACAGGGTTCGATTCAACTGGCAACAAAGTGGTGGGAGGGTGTGATGCATTGTTTTCCGTAGTTTTATATCGAAAGGTATGAGTGTATTTGCTTTAAACCTGCTTTCTCTTAATATGTCGTTTGTTACATTTTTGCTTGGTTGATTCATGCACAGTCGCTTTTTTTTAGAAACGGGAGAAAACTTGACGGTCGCGTTGAACCAACCCACCAGTTGATCCGTCAAGATAGTAAAGATAGGCCTACGAGCTCCCCGCGCCTCGGTAATCTCCGGAAGCCTGTGTTGACACTGCAACGAAGACTAAAGCAGATGTCTTTGCAGGCAGGGAATCCTCTCACGCCGTATCAGACGGTGTACCCGGAGGCCTGTCGCATTGTGCGGTCAGGTCGTCAAATCAACGTAGTGGTCAAGCCCATCTCACTCTCCCTCCCCCCACGATACCTCCTCGCAACTTGCACATCCCTCACTGTCTTTGGTGTGGCGATGCTCCCCGCCAGCAAGAGAAGCCTCTGAGCTGCCCACTCAGTACCGGCGCTTAACGATGCCATCTTCCCAGACGGGGCGGACTTGTTTCCAGAGACAATCCCCACACAGACAGAAGAGCCCTTCACCGATCTTCTCCAGTCTCCTTTCTACTCGCACGCCTGATGACAGACAACTGAAACCGGTTCATCAAATATTGAATTCTATATATACCGATATGCCATTATCATATGCTTTCTCGTTAGCAGCGTCTTTTAAATCTATTGTCCACATGTTGGTGTAATATTTACAACCGTCTACGATTATATCGTCATCGAACAGTCTGTAGTTTGACTCCGCGTTGCAGATTAATGGAGACTGAAAAACAGGGTGTTCTCTGCATTTGAATTTTCTATGAAAAGTCTGAGACGGACTAGACTGTGTCCGAGCACCATTGTACGTGACGAAGGCATTCTCACACAGAGGCATCGGTGCTGAGGCACTTGCAATCTGCCTGAGCCAACATCCTGGCACTCCGGGGATCCGCTGTGTACCCAGGCGGCGCTGGAGAGACGGCGCCATCTTGAAGCCATGGCGGACACGATCTGGAGTCTCACTCCACACACACACAGAACGAGGGACGGGACACGGGCGTGGGCCGGGGGAGGCAACTGTGGGCGTGCTGCGGAGTTGTCTGCCCCTAGAGAGGGGACTGGAAGGTCCGGAGCACGCGTCTTGTCTGCCGCGGACCTGCCACCCGCAATGAGCTCCTACGTCATCAGAGGCCGCCTGCGTCCCCGAGGCACGTGTGATGCGAATCTCAAAGAGAGAAAAAGGGGATGAGATTGAAGTGTTGGTGGAAGTGTGGAGGGGGGTGGGAACATTGAGGAGGAATAAAGGGAAGGGAGAACTGAGCAAGAAAGAAGAGAAGGGGCAGCAAAAACGAGGAAGTGGTGGATTTTGACAAAGAAAGTCTGCAATCTTGGAAGGAGATAAACTTCAAAGTTAACCTTTAGAATGCTGAAAGGTTAAAAATGAATAAATAAAACGACGAATATGGGGAAATGACAATGACAGGAAATATTGACAATCGACGGCAAAGAACTTTGAAATACATATCGCCTACAACATCAAATTTTCATCGGAATGAAAAGCAAACAAATAGGCAAATACCCGTACGCAAATAAAGTGTGAGTTGCAAATTCAGAAATGGGGAAACTTCGGGTGGGGTGGGGAAGAAGACACCATAACACAAGAAGGTTTTTTTTCTCCTGCAGGCTATTAATCTGTTCGTTCTCCACTGGGTCTCATAAAGCATCGCGTACATCATACTCCCAAGAGCTACTGTGCCTCGTGGTGGCTGGGAGTGCGTGCATGAAGGGTTATAGAACACCCATTACCATTCACTTTATTTGGTCAATATGCCACACCACTTCTTTCCTCTTCACTTACTTTATCTGTCTGCAAGGGTCAAAATGAAAAAGGTCCATGATTCCTTCAATGTTTGCGTAGCAAAAGCGCGCACACACTCACACACAAATGTTTCTTCTTCTTATATACACCCAGCAAGCATGCATGTCAGTACAGTGCAGCCCACGAGGATGGTATCTCAGTGGCATTAGTTTCTAACTCCAGTCCCTCGAGTAGGACTCCTAATTTGCTCAAGTGGTGGACGTCTGGAATGGGCAACCAGTGTGAACTGCTCCGCCCTAGGCCTCGGGCGGCGTTTCCCCAACGCTGCTGGTCGTCAGACGCAGGGGGCTGAGTAGCGGCCAGCTGGCCAAGTGGTCCTCGAGTGGAGTGATCTCTATGCAGTCCAGAGGGATCCATGGCCATTGGCCTGCCTCCCTGAGTGGCCACCTCTCCAACAGGGCGCCAGTGCGGAGTGAAGACAAGCATGTGGACGAACGCTGGGCTTGCCTCAGTGCGAGCAGCCTGCCTGCACATAGTTACACCTTCTCTTCTAAACATTGACCTTCAAAGCCCTGGCTTTTCTGCTTCTCTGTTGAATGTAATGAGACCGTCAAGTCGTCAAATCCCCCCCCCCCCCCCTGGAAAGACCACCCAAATGTCAGCAGTCCTGTTCTGTGAAGTGCCTACACCCAAACTCCCCTGTCTTCCCTGTAAAGTGTCCAAAGGTCGCTCCTTCTGCACGTGAATGGAGAGTCTGCCTTTGCAACGGAATAGTTTGTTGTGGTTTTTTCTTTGAGCGTGTAACACTAGGTTACATCATTCCTAAATATTCATAATGACAGATTTCCTAACATTTCATCTGACCTGTTGCCCTGTGGGCATGCAGTCCACACACACAGGAATCCGACCATTATGAGACTTTGTGGTCGTCATTTTGTCCCCTCTCTTCATATCTCCAAACTCAGTTTGCTCATTCTTTCATAAACAGGCTTTCCATCTTTAGCTCTTCTGTTGTTTTTCAGACCAGACGTGAGGGAGAGGGAAGCTGCAAGCGCAAACATGGATGACGCGTGTAACAGATGTGCAGTCGGCGATAGGTTTCTTAAATCGGTGTAATGTAATACGAGCAGACTTCCCATTTTCATTAAGCTTCCAATAAACCAAGAATAGATAAGAGTGAGACTGGATAGTGCAATAAAATACGGACAAATGCTCGTCAGGGGATTTGTAGTAGTAGTAGTAGTAGTAGTAGTAGTAGTAGTAGTAGTAGTAGTAGTAGTAGTAGTAGTAGTAGTAGTAGTAGTAGTAGTAGTTGCGTACCTGGGCTAAACACTCCCAGGATCACCCAAGTGGGTGAGATGATTGCGTGTGTGACTGTTTTTGAACACCCCGCCATATAGGCAGCCACACTCCGTCTTCAGGGGATTTGATCTCTGTCTCCAGAGAATGCCAGTTGTTATGTTAGGAGCTTACCACGGCTGAAGATAATCCCCACATAACGGTACAACATAACAACATTTTGCTGTAGCCTTGGTTTTTGGCTAGAGTCAACAAATAACAACAGCCTTTGCCCAAGGCAAAGTGGATTTGTAATTTCAACGAATTTCTCGAAGGATAGCTTATGGAGGAGACAAATGTATGGAGAATTATCTTCTGGACATACAGATACGCTTTGCTATGAGTGTTTTCAGTACGTGCGTATTGTCTCGCTACCCTACACTTGCTCTGCTGCATGACAGACGGACAACATTTTGAAGAAAGAAACATTAAACAATGGGCACCCCCTTAACATTTACAACAACAAACTTTATTATTGCACCTTCTTTTTTTTATGCTTTCATCCCTGGTTGCCAGTGACTGGCTATACTCCTTTATGAGAGGCAGTGCGGGTGACGCAGCTTGCGCAAGAGTGCAGCTCTAGGATCCCTGCAGCTCAAACACGGCACTTAACCACTGGACTAGGGTTCCTTCCCATGAAGAGGCTGTACATCCATCACTTTTCCCGTCTGCATACTCGACTGCGTTACACAAACTCTCATCTCTGTCGCTCGGGCAGCAAACTGCCCAAATGATGTTTCTCGCTATAGTGTAAGTCAGTGAATCATTTCGTGTGTATACAAGAAGTTACTACATGCATTTTTGTAAACGTTTGTTCCTTCGTTGCACTGTGTAAATGACATTTTTCCTCTTCATACAAATGACCTCCTTCATTGCTGATGCCAGCATGTGGGTAGGAATTATAATGACAGCCCCGGCGACAACAGTTCGACCAACGGTGGACAGCCGGGCACTTGACCCACTAAACCAGTTCCGGTTGAAAAGGAGGTCCGGCTCCACGACGACTGGCAGCGAAGAGGCCACTTCCGGTGCGGGGCACGCCGGCAAGACCAGCTTATCGCGAGCTAGTGTCGTCCTGATCAAGGGAGACTACTACTAGCAGACTGGTTTCAGCAGCAAAATGGACATCGTGACTTCTAGACAGGCTGCCTTACTTGTCGACTGTCGCTTTATAGCAGTTGATTCTCTCTGGCGTTCTCCATATTGTCCCTGCATTGGTTCCATAACTACAAGGAAAATGTACCTTTTTCCGTTTCGATTAGGGCAACTTCTGCTACTGTGACGTACTTGTGTTTTTCTTGAACGTGAAAGTAAACATTTTTAACAATGACAAAGTTGATCTAGTGGGTCCAAAAACTTGCAGAGAACAGAGTGTCTTAAACTTTCCCTCTTCTTAAATCAAAAGATATTTGAGTGTTCGAGGAAGAGGAAGGGAAGGGGGTGGGGGTGGAGGGAGGGTGGGGTATGGGGGGAAGGGATTGAGGGGGGGGGGGGGGGGTGGAGGAGGGAGAAACTTTTTTTCAGGTCCGTTATTTTCCAGACTCTTGTGTAACATAGAGGACCCTCAGGCATGAGCACTGCGACAAAGGTTGCTGTTGTTGACAGCACTTTCTTGTTCCGCCCTTGCCTCGCTCCTTTGTTTCTCAACACCACCCCAGGCCTGCCACCTTCCTCGCCTCCCTCACAAGGAGCGCCTTTGTCCTTGGACCCAACATGACGTCATCAATCGGAGTTATTTCCCCTGTCTGTTTGTCGGGGGTTCCGGGTCTGCTCACAGCGTGTTCCTGGCAGCGGAAGTTGTTGTAGGAAGCCGTTTGCACCGAGTGACCAGCAAAGTGCAGCTGCCCCGTATTGCACTGAGATGTATCTGTGTCCGTTGATTTGGTTGACACATACTTGGTGCAGTGTTACAGTTACATTTCGGATAGAGTTTGTGTATTTCTTTTTTATGATAATAATCATTATCTTTCATGAACACACTCAAAAAGTGTCAAGAGAAAAAGCAGCTAAACTGCATCGTTTTTAATCGGAATTGTTCGCCTTTACCGAAACGAACAGATGTATATATATTATCGTCGCCAAATACAAATCGAATATATTCCACTTGTTACTTTTCTTTTTAATTGAGCTGTGACTAGTCAGTGTTAAAATACATAACAGTCGAAATTTCTGTGAAGTTTTGAGATGGGGGCGGGAAACCTGAGGTGATAGGAGTTTAATATAATTTTTTAAATAATAAATAATAATAATGAATAGCATTTGTATAGCGCACTTCTGTACAACTCAATGCGCTGAAATAACCACATTCACACGCAGACATTCATCAACAAGCTTACCCACATAATACAACACATAATCCAACTTAAAGACTAGAGAATGGATACAACACCATACATGATCATGAGAAAAAAACCTACGATCAAGCAAAAGCCAGTCGAAACATATGAGTCTTCATATGGGATGTTTGTTTACTTTGGAGTTGGTAAGAGGCAGCTAATCATGATTCTGCAACTGTTTATTAATTAAATAGGGAAATGAGTTGATGGTTAGTGAGAAATGGTTGGGTTGTTTGTTTTTGCGGGAGCCGGAACAGGAAGTCCGCCATGCTGCTCTGCAGTAAATACATGACAATTTCTGATTGGTCCTAATGTGAGGGCTGAGCTGGAAAATTGTGAAAGCTAAATATGGCGCGTTCATCGGCAGCCTGGTTGCTTGCTGCCCAGGAAGGTGTTGGAGTGATAAAAAGAGGTAGCCCGATGACCAGGGGGTAATTGTGTGCAGTTTAAGTACACATCAATGGGTGGGAAAGTCGCAATATAAAACAGAGCACCTTTACCTTTAGTTTTTATTTTGATGTCCCAACATGCTTTGCAAAGCTCGAGGCCTATGTAAAGAGATGGTTTTAAGGCCCAGTGCCCACCCCATACCAGCCTAGCCAGGAGGTGGAGGGAAATGTGCTCACAGAGGAAAAGGCAGCACTTTCCCCCGCTTTCTCTGTGTTCTGCGTTCATTCGCCAGTTGTCAAGTCAGAGACAGTGAAGGGTTGTGAGAATACTCCTTCCCTAGGACGCCATTTCGCCATGGACTGTACTTGGATCTACCCATCGTCAGCCTGAACTCTTTTCAAACCAGAGCTCGCCTTCGAATACATCTCATCACACCCACGTCCGCCTAGAGACTGGAATATTTCGTCATAGTTCTTTTCATCTGAGAACGTTTATTTTCATCTTGTCTCTAGAAGTGGGAAATTAATTAAGTCCAACGCTCACAGAACTGTGCATTTGTGGACGCACAGTTTCTGCTGTTCATTTGTGAATTGTGTGTTTTCCTCACTGGACGTGAAAGTATTCTTGGATTTTGGACTACACATCAAACTCGTATTTGAATAATCATTTGTTGCCTCATTTATGACAGACCTGTTGATCACATTTCGATTTGATTTTCTTTTCATTTGGATTGTGGAATTGGTGGTTGATTGAAAGCAACGTCGATTTTCTTGCTGTCTTCATTCACTTCTCATCAGGCTAGAGAAAACCTAATTTCAAGATTAAAATTATCTGATAATTCTTTCCAACTCCTTGGTGTTTTGATTTTTTTCTGCACGGTGAGAATGGTGTATGCATCTCCTGGTGTATGCACTAGCCCCCAGACACTGATTATTCGTTGTTTTTGGTTGGCGAGCAGGATGTACAATTAATAGATTTCCGTGCCTCTGCATGTGCCATTGTGACATGAGCCATGCTTGTAGATGGCCTTCATATGATCAATGTGTACATTGGGGGTTGTCTACAATGAGGCCATTCTAGTCTACTAGAGACTTCGCCTGTGGAAAGAGTCTCTAGCACATTTCATATCACGTGATGGAACGATTCCGTCCGGAATATCTATAAGGAAGTCACACGAGAAGCTTATGGGATAGACCTCTGCTACCTGGCATACGCCGTTAAAGTAGTTCCAAGACTATTTTGCACAAAACTCCTAAATTACGCTTGCTGAGGCAATAAGCAAGCATTTATTCGATAAAATAAAATGTTTGTGTTGAAATGGATTTTTTTAAACATCTGAATGATTTTGGTAAAAAGTGGAAAAATAGTATCCAAAACGAACTATTTTGGGCACAACGATATAGTGTGAAGGGTCAAGTCTATTACGCATTCACTGCAAACTGCGCCTGAGTCACGTGACTCTGGTTCACCGAATGCAATGAGGCATAACCTTTGGGTCTCAATACCTGTAAGCAGTGGATACGTGCAGTAGACTTTGAATAATTTGTGTTACGATTTGTTTGAATGATTGAAAACAATTCAGATGTCACCTCGCCGCTAATTATCATGGGGTCAAAAGTTTCATGTAGTGCATCTGAGCAGATGATGAAGATGCATGAATGTTAAAACTAACAGTGTTACACAGTATTAATGCAGGGTTACAACTTGCATAGTGGTACGTTCACACGATTACATATCTAATGGTCGCGAAAGAAACTCCAACAAACACATCGTTTCGACTCTGTTCTCAGGTTTGTAACAATTGTCGCGAAGATGGAGACATTTTGTTGTAAGAGCACGTAAAACGTTCAAGAGACTTATTATATTTAACTCCCTAGACACGACGTAGTTCATGGTAGTTTAGACTCTGAATGGATTCATCCAGACAATAGGAAATTTCATTTTCCCGTTGCCAAATATCACCACCCAAGAGAACTGGGACACATCAGCCTTGGGGGTGGGGGGAAGGAAGTACCCTAACCCATCCCCCATACCTTGTCAGTTACCAACTCAACAGCGTGTGGATGGGCCAGGTATGGACCATCAACGGAAGCTTCCATCGAGGTTGCCTTTTATCGGCTTGGAAGTCACCATCGCCGTCTTGAGAAATGGCCTGAACCCCTTTCAAAAGATGGAGGAGACAACAGCAGTCCCCACCAACATCAGAGACAGGTCCATACGGCGTTGTGAGGATGGAGATGCAGGGCAGCGAGTCTTGCTTCTCAGCAGTTCATGATGGTGGATATGAAGGACAATGTCATCCCGGGGGTCACGTTTGCAGGAGCATCATGGCGTGTTTGACTTGGGACGTTCCCTCCTGCTGTCTGATTACAACCGTGCAGATAAGAGGCTTTGGAGAAGCAAGGGAACAATTGCTGCGTCTCTTCAATGTCGCAATATGAATCACGGTCCAAAGGATATCACTGTCTGCTGCACAGTTACAAGATGCAGACCTGTGGTCCATTGTCCACTGGAAAGAAGTCAAGTCTTTTTGCCCATCCTGGAAGGAGGTCGCTGCCACAACCCCCCTTGACGAAGGCACATTGGACTCCGTGGGATGCCCTACAGCTGGTAGTTGGAGCTCTGTACTGGAAGTGGATGAACTAAAGGGGAGTCAGCCACCGCCTTCTGTCAGTCACGACGAAAGCTAAGCAGGAGCGACTACTGAGACGACGTCACGGGTGGTCATTTCGGGTAGTGGAAGCTGGACCTACCAGCGAGTCTTTGAGCAGCACTACTGGGTTGGTCGGCGCACATCCACCGACGGTTAGTGCCAATGTTGTAACATTTGCATGACATGGACGAGACCCTGCCATCAAAGTCATGGCCCTGTGCAGATCTACATGGCAGGATCACCACTAGTGATCAGCCACCGACATTTCAGGCCCCCTTACCGAAACTTATTCGGGTAACTGATTTATTTCTGTGGTTATTGAATACTTCACAAAGGGGTCTGAGGTCAGCCCTCTCCTCGACCAGGAACAACCACAGTGGCCAGAACCCTCACGGAAGGCTTCTTCTGCGGCTTTGGACTGCACTCAGAGCTGCGTTTGGACCAGAAAGTAACTTTAAATGAGAAGCCTCTGAGGAAACACACCGAAGAGTTTTGTAGAGTCGTGGATAACATTCACAGGGGCATGTGTCACATCCAGCAGCATCCTCGTGCACGGCTCCAGATCACGAACCGCGTCCGTCTCCGGAGATAAAAGATTACAATAGTACCACAATAGTACGTGTCAGTTATCACGAGACTATGCACACGTTCTGGCTGACACCAACAACGATTACCCACAGGTGCAGGGTGATGTCCCAGAGGATGATCACAATTCAGGACTGCTGCTTGGGAAACAAAATCCTGAAAGACATTATGTTTAATTACGCAGGACCTGAAACACTACCACAGTTCTAGCTGGCATAGTGCGTTGAAAATTAGCCAATCAAGTTCCGAGAAATAACTTTGAGTCGGAGCATGAAATTCGATGAAGTGTATAGTACAGGCAGACCAACTGAGCAGGCTATTCATGGTATGTGGGTGGAAGTTTGAACATTTCCCTTGGCAATTAGAGGTATAACAAATGAGGGGAAATAAATGCGCCGCAGAGCATACTTTTCTTCTGACGGAACAGTTCATGCATTAGTCTCTGTCTTTACATGATGATAGAAGTTAATATTTATCGTGCAGCTCACTTAAACTAATTACACATAAAGTTTTGTTCCATCTTTTCCTATATAGGTGTGATCTGGTGCAATTGAAAAAAAACAACAAATAAAAACTCTTACAGACATTTCCCCTTGGAAGTGTGAAGGTGAAAACGAGTGCCGGTGGTAAGGTTCGAGCGGTGAGAGCTCGACGCTTGATGGTAGAGGGGCGCAGGCATGAGACAAGTCGTAGCTGCTTTCCCCAACTTGTTCTTACCCATGGGTACACGAGCTCCTGGCTGGTCCGAGGCCTGATGATAATGGCCTGGACCAACCCAAGACGTCTCTGTCGTCTTGCATGCCGTTCCCCTTAACAAGGGAACGCAAGGACCTCACAGGAGCCAGGGTGTGGATTATATCCCAGATCCTAACCCTGGTTCCTGGGTTCGTGTTTCAATTTGGCAGAAATGAGAGACTACTTAATATTACTTGCTTTGAAATTACTTCTTACAAATGTTGTCTCATTCAGCACAACGCAGCCTATTGAATGAATCACATGCCGTTGCAAGTAACTGTCTCACTTGAGGGGGGAAATAAGATAGTCAAAATGTTAGAATTCGGATGCCAGATTGAGGGAACGGTTCACTAGCTTCGGGTCGCGCTAATCTGAGAAGTGACTGAAACGGGCAGCTGCACCAACTATCAGACCACAGCAGAAGAGTCCCAGAGCGGTCAGCTGGTCAGCTTGCATTAGACACAGGATGGGGAGGGGTGGTTGGAGAGAGGTCTAAGACACAGAGAGGTCTGACACATATGATGGGTTGGGTGGGTGGGAAGAGACACAAGCAAGGATAATTGAACAGAGAGTGAACACAGCAGCAGATGTACAATACATTTGGTGATAGGTGCACCTTATCACAGAAGTTATTGTTAAAACTTAACATTTGGATAAACCCAACGTGGACAATTAGTCGAACACGGTAATAAAAAAGAGAAGTTCTAGAAAATCCAACAAAGTCTGAGCTCTAGCCGTGAAAGACTTTAAGTGGGGTTACTTTTATAAAAACTTAGACGGGTAGCATCAATAATAATAAAAATCTTCCGAAAAAGAAAGCTTGACAAGTAAAAAAGAACACATGGAATTGATTATCGTTTGTTTAGACTCCCCGGGCGTGCGAAGACAGTCAGGCGGAGTGGCTGCTGCGGTCAAAGGTAACAACAACAACCGACACCGACCATTTCAGCCTTCTTCATGAAGCGCTAGAATCCAGGCGTTGTCGTGGTGCATGAATTACAGAGTAAGGCTGAAATGGTCGTTATCGGCAATATTTTCGGACACTGTACCGATCGGACACAGTACCTCAGTTTGAAATCTCGGCATTTGAACGAGAACGAGACCGCAGCCGCCACTTCGCCTGACTGACTTCGCACGCCCGGGGAGTTATGCTAAGATCCGGCCGCGTTAATAAATCTGCATTTTGTGACACACGTCTTGCTCGGCGGTACTGTACTCCATGCACCTTAACGGTCCGCGTGATTCGGGTGTAATCTTAAGCTAAACGACGTTTATTGGCGCTGCTGAAATGGTCGAAGTCGGAAACATTCGGAAAGTCGTTTAGCTTAAGATCACACCCGAATCACGCGGACCGTTAAGGTGCATGGAGTACAGTACTGCCGAGCAAGACGTTTGTCACAAAACGCAGATACATGATTAACGCGGCCGGATCGATCTTAGCATAACTCCCCGGGCGTGCGAAGTCAGTCAGGCGGAGTGGCGGCTGCGGTCTGAGCTGAGCGCTATCATCGGTATGTCAAGTGACTATAAGGACGAGATTTGAAACTGAGGTACTCTGTCCGATCGGACAGAGTACCTCAGGTACAGTGTCCGGAAATGTTGCCGATAACGACCATTTCAGCCAGAGTAAGGGAAGTAACTCTTACTTGATGCGCTCAGCAACTTTTTTTTATCACTCCAAGTTGCATGCAGCGGATCGTTGTTATTTACATTACAGCTGTGTTGAATCGTCTGCTCAGACTGGGGTGCGAGAATGATCCAAACGCATAGGTATGTTATATTCAATTTTCACCTTGTGTGCTTAATCGTTGGTATTTTTAGGTCAATTGGCTGTGGCGCCGAGTTTCACAGTGCACTGACTGTACTTCTGAAAATCATTTTGGATTAGTAGGGGCCTATATATAATATAATAGCCTCAGTTCAGTTCAGTTCAGTCTCTTAACTCTGAGATGGGTTGTTGAGGCACCACTGATGACTTTCGGACAATCTTCCTCCATCGATCTCTATCCTCTGTGGCTCGCTGTGAGTCAGCGAAGGTCAAGCCTGTCCACTCTTTGATGTTGTCTTCCCACCTCTTTCTCTGCCTGCCTCTCCTTCTCCCACCTGGTACGGTACCTTGCAGGATGGTCTTGGCCAGCCCTCTTGACACGTGACCGTACCACTTCAGCTTTCTGCTTTTCACGATTGAGAGCAGGTCTTCGTACTATATAGTAGCCTATATCCATAAAATATACCATGTGGCAGCCTCTTTCACTCGCGGCGAAGCTGTTCAGCCGAGAACATGACAGTAGATAGGTATGTCAGTGAAGCCATTTTGACGTCTGCGCAGAAGCGGGGAAAATGTGTTCCTGTTTTGAGCGGGCTTGCAAAACCGTGTCAACTAATAAGGCTTCTAGTGAGTTATCTATAGCTTGGTTGTCAACCAAATTTGGTGACAACAAAGTATACGATAAGATGAAGCGATATAAATTATTCGTAGCGTGCTCTTCCGGACGGGAAAAGAAAAAGAATAACGGCAAAATCAGCTCTTCAAAAGGTATGATAACATTTCTTACAACAGTTACAAAGGACGTCCAAAGTAATTTATATCGATAGATTACCATTTCAAGATAATTTTTGCCAAGTTTCATCGGCCTGAGTTGTTTAGATCAGTAGAAATTTACTTTATGCGAACGATCGTGTGACGGCCATTTCTCATTTTGAGCGATTTTCGGGTGATGACAAGACTGAATTTATGAGCATTTTGACTGTTGTTTTCAAAAAATAAACACGTGGATGTGGTTAAATGGACATCTTTGTGATAGTTTCTGGGCATTTACAGTGGCTCTAATCCTTTTTTGTGTGTGAGAAAACTGATTTGGTGATCAACAGGTACGCAGAGATTCTTGTCACGTGACCAAATCGCAGTATTTTGATTGACGGATTAGGTCTTTGCTGTCTGCTACATCGTGTATGTAGTGGTTTGTTTTGTTGTTTGTTTCCAGGCCCAGTATTTTTCCGTCTGTCAATACTTGGTTAGATCATCTGCATGATATAAGAAGCCCACCTGTCGAGTTGAGAGATAATTGAGCAAAAAACAACGGAGTTCTGGCCATTTGTAATACAAAGCATGCAGGTACACAGAGGTTCTTGTCACGTGACCAAATCGCAGTATTTTGATTGACGGATTAGGTCTTTGCTGTCTGCTACATCGTGTATGTTGTGGTTTGTTTTGTTGTTTGTTCTTAGGCCTAGTATTTTTCCGTCTGTCAACACTTGGTTAGATCATCTGCATGATAAAAGGCGCCCACCTGCCAAGTTGTGAGATAATTGAGCAAAAAACAACTGAGTTCTGGCCATTTGTAATACAAAACAGAGAAATTTGGGAACACTTTTCTTCACAAATATTGTAATCCTTCAAAAAACCGTCATTTTGTTAAATATTAACCGATTTTTAAATGGTTTTTTCTACAATGTTTCTACTTTTTATTGCTTTTTAATGGTGTATTTGAATCCTTCACCCCCCAAAAAAATAATTTCATTGTGACATACCTACAGTAGAAGAATGAATGCTATATGCTTCAGCATCATGCTGAATGTAAATAAATATGATTGTCTCCATTCCAAGTCTTGCGCTGATGGTAACTAGGTGACGACAAAGTCGGCTGATGCATGCCGCCCGGAAGATTCCACTGGTCTCGACTTCAGCAATCGTACCTTTGCTTTACTGGATGACACTTGAAAATAATGTGCGCACCAGTCTATAAACACAATGATGACACTTTGATAAACACCAGAGAAACTGCAGATCCTGGCTGCACTGAAAGCAGGCAGGCTAAAGCCGTAAAGGCACACGATCTCATCAACGATTAGGGCAAAGCAGGGCATTAGGCACCCCCTTTTTTATTTCGGCAATTATTCGGTTCTGTAAAAATTACGTCACATCAAGTAAGCAGAGTAAACAAATTGATGACACTAATATCCAATGAAAAATCCTGACTTTCTTTGGTAAACTCGAAACTAAATATTCTAAAACAAATTTATCTCTTACACAGTGAACTTCATGCCCTCGGGGCATTAAAGCCCCAAGAGAACTGGGCATTAGGCCCCAACATAAAATAATATTTTGGTAAGTTTTATCTCATCCAAAATGTATAAAATAATGTACAAATGCATAGAATCACACAGGAGGAAAACATTTCCTAATGTTAATTTTACTGTAAATTTTTGTGCCAATGCACAGAAGCAAGGTCCAAAATGACATGATGCAGTCCTGATGCCTTATTGGTAGCCACTGACAACTCAAAACAATCCAACAAGCTGCGTGTGATACCATTCATCAAATATGGTTTCCATTTATTTCTTTTGATTAGTGTATATACTTATGGCAGAAACTGCAGTTTTCTTGACATAATGCTACAGAATCAGGTACAGAAAATTGAAGGGAAACAGGCACCAACTAGTATTTTAAACTGACATTTTCAGGATAAGTGTATGGAGCAGAAAAAAGAAACACATGCTAATTTAGAGTAGAGGTGTGTGTATATTTCATCAGTCCTATTTTGTCTTGTTGACTTAAAAACATTTTCAGTTTAGAAACAAACCACTAAAATGTGGGGCATTAAGCCCCACCACATTTTGATTGGCTTTCATGGCCTTAGCCTTTCTCATTCAAGATTAATAAAGGGTCAGGAAATTTTCTGTGTCAGTGCTGAAATATCATCAAACTGATTATTATGAACAAATGTCAATGACATTTTTTATTGAGGAATAAAAATCGTTACCGAAAAAGCCACAGTTCCTCTTCAATTATCTGCAAAAATTTCCAAAGCAGTACAAAATACATGAAGTATAATGAAACATGAAATTAATGCTTGTGTACTTGTCTTGGTGGTTTAGGAAAGCACTGATGCAATTCTCGTGTTCCTTTGTTGATCATGAAGTGCACAACAAAATTAGATGTGAGTGAGGTCTAAGAGGCAAAGTTTTTTCGGACTTTCAACATAGCAGCAAAAGAGTGGTGTAAAAAGAAATTGCACTGTGACTGACTTATTTCCAACTTGGTCAAAACCATACATCGTTCTCAAGAGAAGCTAACTTTAATTGGTTGAGACTCATTTTGGAAATTGAATAACTAAAACTGAAATATTGTTGTGTTTTTCTCATCAAAGTGGTCACTAATGCCCCCTGGGGCTTAATGCCATTTAATGTCATTTTACGCCAAACAGGCATGCATGATGTGTATTACTGCACACATCATGACAAAACTCTCTCTCTCTCTCTCTCTCTCTCTCTCTCTCTCTCTCTCTCTCTCTCTCTCTCTCTCTGTTCATTTTCTCTGTTCATTCTCTCTGTTCAATCTCTCTGTTCATTTTCTCTCTCTGTTCATTCTGTCTGTTCTCTGTTCATTCTGTCTGTTCTCTGTTCATTCTGTCTGCTCTCTGTTCATTCTGTCTGCTCTCTCTCCCTCTCCCCCCACCCCAACCCCCCCACCCCTCCCACCCCCACCCCCCCCCCCTCTCTCTGTGTTCATTCTCTCTTTGTTCTCTCAGTTGTTTCTTCATTTGTTCTCTCTCTCTCTTCATTTGTACACCCCACCCCACACCCCTCCAGCAAGAGATGAAAAAATACTAAGAGAGTAAATTGCTGTTTAGAGTAAGTTGTGGCCAAGGATACTGCATCATTCTAAATACATCATTTTGACATGTTTGGAGAGAATGTGCAAATCAACTGCCTCAATTCTGGCAGATATATAAAGTTGTTTGTGTTGATGTAGACATCATGACTCCAACCAGAAGGTGATCAATGTGATTATACATACAGTGCTGTATCATCAATGAACTGACATACAAGCAATATTGCAATGCATTAAATAGCAATAAATGTATTGTGATGAAATACATGCATTTATTTTTTATTTAAATCCCCAATGACAGTTTAACATAGAATTTACTCTTTTTTTGAAAGTGTGTGAGATAAGCAAGCTCACTAAGGAATATTATGTTGAAAATCAACATTACAGATAATTAAAATCTATGCAGTGGAAACCCTTTCATTTTCCAAGAGGTGCCATTTAAAGAGAAAGATGATTTAAGGCAATATCACACAACTAGAGTAACATATTTCAGAGAATAATTTCTCTAAACATTTGGAGTTTGCTTCAGCCTAAGGTACTGAGCCTTTTTCATGTCACCCTTTGCAGATTTTTTTTTTAAATTAATGTATAGAGCTTTTTGCCAAAGTCACACCTTTGTGTCTGCAACAGGTTTATTTCATGGGGAAGAATATAGTTTATGCATGGCATTAGTCATTGCATTGACCATTTGTTACTGTGTATGAGAAAACAAAGCAAAAAATAATAATGAAATGAAATAATTCAACCGCAGTGTCATTTACTAATCCATGCATATTCAGGATTAAATAAATAGTATGATCACAGAGGAAATCATTCTTATTTTTACAGTAATGTTATACTTATAGCTCAGATAAACGTACATGACTTCGTGCCCTGCTTGTTATTCATGCAGGGTCACCCTTAACTGTGACAGATGGGGTTTGCCTAACAGCAGCTGTCATGCATTACACTCCATACAACTTTCAGGGCCTTCTCCAGTGGCTCAGCCACATATGTGGCCTATTGTGCCTCGGTGTGTGTGTGTGTGTGTGTGTGTGTGTGTGTGTGTGTGTGTGTGTGTGTGTGTGTGTGTGTGTGTGTGTGTGTGTGTGTGTGTGTGTGTGTGTGTGTGTGTGTGTGTGTGTGTGTGTGTGTGTGTGTGTGTGTATGTGTGTGTGTGTGTGTGTGTGTGTGTGTGTGTGTGTGTGTGTGTGTGTGTGTGTGTGTGTGTGTGTGTGTGTGTGTGTGTGTGTGTGTGTTTGTGTGTGTGTGTTTGTGTGTGAGTGTGTGTGTGTGTGTGTGTGTGTGTGTGTGTGTGTGCGTGCTTGTGTGTGTGCATGTGCGTGTGTGTGTGTATGTTTGTGTGTGTGTGTGTGTCCTTCGTGTGTATGTTTGTGTGTGTGTGTGTGTGTGTGTGTTTGTGCTTGTGTGTGTGTGTGTGGGGGGGGGGGGGGGGGGGGGGGTGTGTGTGTGTGTGTGTGTGTGTGTGTGTGTGTGCATGTGTGTGTGTGTGTGTGTGTGTGTGTGAGAGAGAGAGGGAGAGAGAACAAATGAATGTGTGTGTTTTGTGTGTGTGTCACTGTGTGTATGTGTGTGCTTGTGTATGTGTGTGCTTGTGTGTGTGTGCTTGGGTGTGTGTGTGCTTGTGTGTGTGTGTGTGTGTGTGTGTGTGTGAATGTAAATATTTTGAAGTAAATTCACGACCCATTTTGGTGTGGCTCTTGCATCTACCCTCATGGATGAAGCAGCTTCAGCTATATTTCATGTAGAGCAAACGCCCCCTTCAGCCTTATCATCTGCTACAAAACGTTCCCCTTCAGTCTTATCATCCTCTACAAAATGCTCCTCGTCAGTCTTATCATCCTCTACAAAACGTTCCCCTTCAGTCTTATCATCCTCTACAAAATGCTCCTCGTCAGTCTTATCATCCTCTACAAAACGTTCCCCTTCAGTCTTATCATCCTCTACAAAATGCTCCTCGTCAGTCTTATCATCCTCTACAAAACGTTCCCCTTCAGTCTTATCATCCTCTACAAAACGTTCCCCTTCAGTCTTATCATCCTCTACAAAACGTTCCCCTTCAGTCTTATCATCCTCTACAAAACGTTCCCCTTCAGTCTTATCATCCTCTACAAAACGTTCCCCTTCAGTCTTATCATCCTCTACAAAACGTTCCCCCTCAGTCTTATCATCCTCTACAAAACGTTCCACTTCAGTCTTATCAACCTCTACAAAACGCTCCCCTTCAGTCTTATCATCCTCTACAAAACGTCCCACTTCAGTCTTATCATCCTCTACAAAACATTCGCCTTATTTTCTCCAACTCCTCCACTCAGCCATATTTCCAAAGCCCAGAGGACACAAGCTGTTCTTTTCCGACTCCGCCCATTTTCGGTCTTCTTTAATGTGGGACTGGGAATTTAGAAGCATCAAACTGTTTGTTTTGGAAGTCTGTTTTCACCCATTCTACAAAGCTTTAACCATTGTTTTATTTCTGTGCTGCCACTATTGATTGAAATAGGAAACCGACTGAGGTGTCCGTACATCGTATGGTGTGGAAATCTTGAGTTCAGTCCGAAGAATTTTTGCACAATAAAGTGTGAGTTTCCTCCACCTTCCAATGCTTTTGGAGACCCCGTTAAAAAAAAAATTCATGTAGAGCACTGAAAGGATTAAATGATGCGCAAAGAAACAAATACACACACACACACACACACACACACACACACACACACACACACACACACACACACACACACTCACATACTGAATATAAACACAAAGAAGCAAAACAGTATCTGTTAATTATATACCATTACTTTTATTTCTTACATTTCAGGGCAAGTGTGCAACTCACAGTGGTTTGCTATACACCTACAGTGATATACAGACTTCTAAGTAGTTAATCCAGGTATGTAAAGCATGCATGAATCAATGGTGATGAGTCATTGATCGATCTGTGTAGAAATTTCCATGTGAATAGCTTGCATTTCTGGTTGGGAAAATTGGAGGCAAGAAAGCTAAGTAAATCATTCAGATCTGTATGCCATGTGTGGAATCAATCATGAGTTTTTATCTCAAGATCTTCATATCAGTTACATGTGTATATTAATTGCTGGTTAGAATAAGAGACAGCATGTGTATAGAAGTGTCCTGCCCTAGAAACAAGACATTTCCCTGGAGTCGATTGCAAACTACACCTGGCTGTCCCTTCTTTCTTTCTTTCTTTCTTTCTTTCTTTCATTCCTTCTTTCTTTCTTTCCTTTTTTCCTTCTTTCTTTATTTCCTTTTTTCTTTCTTTTTTGTTTCTTTCTTTCTTTCTTTCTTTCTTTCTTTCTTTCTTTCTTTCTTTCTTTCTTTCTATCTTTCTGTCTTTCTTTCTTTCTTTCTTTCTTTTTCTCTGAAATTAACACTGCCTGTACCTCAACATCCACAAAAGCACAGAATTGTTTGTCTCACAGGCAGATTTTGAGCTAAACTCAAGTTGTTGCAAGACTTGCACAGTTTAACCCAAAGTTTGTGTGGGATGCCTTCAATGCATGAAGACAGCTATAGCAGCCGTGGAGGGGGCAAGTATATAGATACTTCCTTGAGCTAACATGCATCTAAGTGTTTGGGGCCAACACCCTATGTCCTTCACTGCCCTGACCTTCAGTTCCTACACTCTTGACCTACTTAATTATCAGGTTGCATGGATGTCAGGCTGAAATGTATCCATGCAATTTACATTATGTATCATAGAGCTCTTTGGATGAGTACTTTCCTCCGCCCTTGCATTTGAGTGCAAGCCCAGATGGAGGAGCTTTTTTAAAATAGTGACACTGTATATATATGCATGTTTGGGACAGTGTTGACAGACAGGATGAGGAACTGAATACCCCAGTCCCATGAGCTGCTGTGCACACTTGCTTCAGAATAGCTCTCCTTGCAGTTGTGCTGTCACCATGTCAATGAAGGAAAGCTGCAAAGGCTGGGGTGTGGTCATCATAATCGCAGCCTTCATGGTGCAAGTCATCACCTTTGGCATCAGCAACTCCATCGGTGTCTACAACATTCACCTGCTGCAGCACTTCAACAACAATGCTGTTGGTGTGTCAGTGATCAGCTCCCTCAACCTGGGCCTCTTCCTTGGCACAGGTGTGTAGAGGTGGTGTGTGTGTGTGTGTGTGTGTGTCCGCGTGCGTGCAACAGTGCATCTAATGTCTTATCTAGTTGGATGTCTGTGTGCCTGTCTGTTTCTGCCTTTTTTTTTTCTTTGACAGTCTTTTAGCCTACTGCTCTTTCTGTATTTTTGTTAATCTCTCTCTCTCTCTCTCTCTCTCTCTCTCTCTCTCTCTCTCTCTCTCTCTCTCTCTCTCTCTCTCTCTCTCTCTCTCACTCTCACTCTCTC
>JAWQFJ010000012.1:124359-128135 GCA_034096865.1 Theodoxus fluviatilis
GGATGTATCCTTCAAATACTACATTCAACTGTATGATCTTTATGTTGACGATGCTGTGGAAATGCTATTGCCTATGATTTGATATAGTCTGTTATTTGACCAGAAGGTGGACATGCAGATTTGTTTGCTGCTGTCATGAAGGTTCTTGTTGTATTTAGCACCTTTGGCTGAAAATTACATTTGATTTTTTTCTTCAGATAACAAGCATTATGTACTTTTCTTTGTCAGCATTAGCAACAACAACAAGAACAACAATTTACTATAAGCATGCCTTTTGTCAAGAGCACCACAGTCAGAATTAAAAAGAGATTTCTAGGTGGCAATGGCTTGTGAATACTTTCTTGGCTTGTAACTCTAAGTGCATGCTTGCATCCAAAAGAAACTAGTGCCTCATTTTGGTACTGTATATTCACTGTGGTTGCTGTGGCCATGTCTTCAGGCTTTGGCTACTGCCTGGCCTACATCCCCTCCCATGTGCTGAGCGGCCTTTACTTCGACAAGCACCGCAGTCTGGCAACAGGCGTGGTCACCAGTGGGTCTGGTCTGGGAGGGGCCATCTTCCCCATCATCATAGATGCACTCATCACTGCATATGGCTGGAAGGCCTCACTGCTGCTGGTGGCAGGCCTCAACATGCACCTCATCCCCATTGCTGCCCTCCTACGACCCTTGCCCAAAGACAAGAAGCTGCCTGCCTCCTGTTCAGAGGCAGAGTGCCCTGGTCCATCCACCTCGACAGTCAGACTGACACAGGAGAATGCAGCAGCACCCAACACCAATGCCCCCGGACTGAGTGTTCCCAACGGCCTTGTCTGTGAAAATGTAAACGTTCCAAATGCCAAAACTCATCTCCTATCAACTGCTTTAGATTCTGAAGTGAATGTAAACGGAAGCTTTGAAAGTAAAATGACAGAAAATCATGTAAAGGAAACAGATTTAACTGCAGCAGTAGAATGTAACACCAGTAAGAAAGTCGTGCATAGGAAAACTGGACTTAATAAAGAAGAAGTGAAACAAGTAGGGAATGCCCTCATCACATACAACAGTGGATCTGTGGGAATGTTAGATGCATTAGATGTCGAGATCAATGCTAGTCTTCTAGCACTGACCAGCAGAGGTGCCAGCCCTGACAAAATTCAGGTGGACAATGACTTGGGCCCCATCATCCACAGCTGGCGTGTCTTCAAAGACTTTGGCTTCAATGTCTATTTCCTCAACAATATCATGTGGAACCTTGGCTTCGGGGTGTACGTCACCTTTGCCCCAGCACACTACACACAGCAGGGCATGAGTGAGCAGGATGCTGCCTTGATGCTGATGCTGGTGGGCTTGGGGGACTTTGTAGGAGGCATCATTGGTGGCGCCATGGGCAACCTCCCCTGCTGCAACCGCATCGCCGTCTTCACTGTGGCCAATATCGCCATGGGAGCAGCAATGCTGATGGTGCCTTTGGTGACAAGCTACTGGGGACAGGTGGTGCTCAACATCTGCCTGGGATTGGCTTTTGGCGTTATCCTTGGCCTGCTGGTCATCCTCTGTGTGGACATCCTGGGACCCCAGAACCTGGGAACTGCACTGGGCTACCTCCTCCTTTCCAACGGTGTGGGCATCTTCATTGGTCCACCCCTGGCAGGTCAGTGATTTTATTGAGAATATTTAGTGTTACCAAATGTGCATGCTTGTTTGAAATTTGATTTGAAGACTTTCAGGCCAGATCACCATATGAGCAGCACCCTGCATGTGGCAATCATTGGAGGTTGCAGAGAAGGTTGTTTCCCAGATGCCTGCTTCTCAGTCTGGAAGTTTGACCTTGAGAACATGCAGATTGTCTTTTGAGAAGAGTGACAGATGTATATTGCTTTGATGATATGGATGGCTTGAAATGTCCTTGTGTCTTCAAAGAAAATTTATTCTATTGCTCGAGAGAAAATGGGTGTTTAAGATTATTTGTGTGTCCTTATTAATGGTATATAAGAAATGACTTGGGTGAGAGGTAAACATTTTATGTGACTTCAGGCTAAGAACTGTTTTAACTTGGAAAAAAGATTTGTCTCATGCATGATTATTCTTTTTTCCAGACCCTTAAGACTTACTTATCCTCTTTGTTTCAGGTGCACTCTATGACTCTACTGGCACCTACATCTCTGCATTCTTCATGGCAGGGGTACTGATAATCATAGGGGGCCTGGTGATGGTGCTCATCCCTTTGCAGGCCCACAATTGCCCCCAGCTGTCCCTGGCCAGCCGTCAGCTGAAGCGGAGTTCTGCAGTTTAGAGATGCAGTCAGCCCATTCATTCTGCTCATAGACAACCCATGCCTAGACTTCAACAGCTCTATGTAACAAAGCTGCCAGGTGCTGCCACTGAGAGCCAGAATCTCTTTGTTACTGTGCACATCTTGTCAAAGAGCAAGTACATAAAGCACAGACTTTTCTAGCAGACACCATAGTTTTGTAGAGGTAAAAGGGAGACAGGTTAAACTGCACTGTAGAAGTGACACATACTTGGTCGAGTAGAGCTAAAAGTGTCATATAAACATTCACACACTTTGAAATGAAAAAGCTGGCTATGTTGGGTGCATTGAGGATGTGTTTTACACCACAACACATCATGTTGCTACATTGTCACAAGGAGAGATGGAGGGATGGATGGATGGAGTTTAAGGGCCTATCAGCCTTGTAGAGGAGAGACAAAACACTGAAATGCAGCTCCCTAATGTGTTCGGGGCTTGCTCTGTGTTTCTCCGTAGAAGTATTGTGAAGCTAGACGCCTTCGCACACGAGGCAATTCCACACGCCGCGCATGGATTGACAACAATATCTCCCAATGGCAGAGCTACTGATGTTCTTGCTCCACCATTGCCAGCCACTTTGTTGTAGTACCTTGCAAAATTAATCTTGATCTGCTTTCCAAGTGGTAATCAGGTTTCACATAACACATTCTTGTATTGTTGTTGTTGCTGTTGTTGTTTATATTTTTCTATTAATCTATGTTTTGGTACTATGTGTAGATGAGGAATACATGTAGCTTAAACTCATTGTTAGAGATATAGAACCCACTGCCATAGCTTGAAAGTTTCATTTTGTCAGATGCCTCACTCAGTTGCGGCAGAGATGCATATGAACAGTCAACCTTGTTGGGGTGTACCATGTTAAAGTATCTGGTTTGAATGGACAAGTCAGAACTAGTAACTGAAGAGGTTAGTTGTAAAAGTTCTTTACACTATGCAGAATCTGATAACCAGATTGTTTCAGCAAACTTGCTGGTGACTAAAATGTAGTATTGTCTAGGATAATTGTTTTGATGCAATTTGAAGAAATGGGTGGAAGATTTATCAGATTTAATACGAGGGTCACACAGAAAGTTTTTTGACAATGCAGTATGAACACTGATTTGCTGAAACTAGATGTGTCATCTTACTCCCTCTCCTTTCAATAGCCGTACCTCGGGAAATGATTGGCTAATGCAAGTAGTTTGCTCTTGATAGCGTGTGAAAGACTTCGACCCCCTTTATTATGGGAGAGTCAAGAACTTTAATTGTGAGCACTTTCTTACAATTATTTTATATGATTTCAAAGCTGGCTTAACCTAAGCACAGAGCTTTGAGCACTTGGATGGGGCATTCAGTGATTCTGCTTATTCATGAGCAATCGTCTTTTGGTGGTTGGCTGATTTTTGATGGGCTGAGAATCTCTTGAAGATGACCCCTGCTGTAGGCACCCTGCCATGCTGTTATCTTTGAAACATTTAAGCTGTGGAGGACTTCATCTCAGTGG
>JAWQFJ010000013.1:0-5000 GCA_034096865.1 Theodoxus fluviatilis
CGAAGTAATGTGCTTTTAGAACAGTGAAGATAATGCTGAATTTTTTAATGATAATAATGGACTGTATTGGGACTTTGGGTGAACATGCAAATGCAAGTAATAAAACTGATGTTTAAAGTGTATGTCTACTGTTGTGGGAATAAAGCATAGACACCTTTCTGAATGAGTAGGATAAAACACATCAGCTTTGTCCAATTCTTTTATTGTAACACACATCTCTTTAAATCCCTTTTCCAATTTTCACACAAAAATACAATCACACCACAGACTAAACTTAATTGATTTGAACATGTACCCAAATGTCAGGCGCGCAGCTATGGTCATCTCCTCTGACCCAATCAAACAAAAAGACAACCACAATGACAGTCAAAAAGAAAAATGGAATTGTTACAAAACCAACAATTTAAATTGTAATCTGAGCAAACTATTATATAACGAGTTTAATAGAGCTCTAAATTCTGACGCTAAATCTGGTAATGTTTTGCAAGCTTTTAATAGTACTTCACCACTGCTCTTTCTGGTCATGCCGTCTCTCCACTGCTCTTTCTGGTCATGCCCTCTCCCCACTGCTCTTTCTGGTCATGCCCTCTCCCCACTGCTCTTTCTGGTCATGCCCTCTCCCCACTGCTCTAAAGTCTTTCTGGTCATGCCGTCTCTCCACTGCTCTTTCTGGTCATGCCCTCTCCCCAGTGCTCTAAAGTCTTTCTGATTATGCTGTCTCCCCACTGCTTTTCTGATCAACACTGTCCGCTTGATCTGTGGCCACATCCTTTTCAACACTGTCCTCTTGATCAGTGATCACATCAGCATCTTTGATCAAATCCCCTCTCAGGTTTACGAGGGCTGCACAGATTCTGAGGATACAGTCAATCTTACCAGACATAGAAATGGGCACAATGTCTCTGAGCATTTTGAACACTTTCAAACGTCGAATTGCACGTTCGACATGAATTCTGACACTGGCCAGACGTCGTGTTGTTGTTACTTCTTCCTCAGTCAGCTGAGAACCATGAGAGAAAGCTGGAATGTTCAGTTTTGCTTGGTGCTGAAATACCCAGTCTTCTATGGTAAATCCACGATCTGCCATGACCTCATCGCCAGGTTCCAGGTAATCCAGGAACCCAGAATCCTGGACAATGAACTTGTCACTAGCTCTCCCTCCGTAGGCTCGCGAAATGAACATAATCAAACCACTGGGGGCAATCCCAACCAAAAACTTAGCTGTGTTGTGAGACTTGTATGTACTGTACGTTTCACCACGCGAGTCCAAGTTCTGTGCCTTCTGCATGATGGTCTCAGCACAGTCTATGATGACTGTAGTCTTTGGATACTTGCGTTTGAAGCATTCAGGCATGGTCGCTCGAATAGTTTCTCTTGGCAGCCATGTGACCAGTGGTGCAAGCTGTTCTGCAAGCTTCGCAATCCAGAAAGAAATAATTTTGCTGCACTGCCCTACAGATACACTGAAGCGACGAAAAAAATCTTCTAGAAGCAGGTTCAGCCTTATTTTCATCAGCACCATCAGAATCTGGTCCGACAGATGCAGCTGGAACGACTGCGCCACAGGTTTCATTGCCTCCACCAGTGCTTGAAATTTATCCAGAGCAATACCTGCAAAAACAAAAACATTACCGGTACATTTTTAATTTACTGTCATTTTAATGTCCAACATTGTTGAAACATGTTGTAACACCCATGTTGTTGTCTGACTACAAATGTTTTTCTCCAGAAAGTGGAGATTGTACTGAAAGAACTGATGATAACCAAGGTGACATGGCAGAAATAAAAAAATGATAAATTTTTTCAGGTAGGTACTTAGCCTGAAGCTCTGCACCTACTCTCTGTCAAGACTGTTGTGAACTTTAGACTATTTATGATCATGCTGAGAAAAGAGAGCAGTGTATTCACTGATTTTGAAGCTCATTTCCTATTGCTGATTGTTGAGTTGAGAGGCCTTCTCAGGCAAGTCCCCAGTGAATTTTGCAGTGCCTTGCACTGGGCAGTGGCTGATGAATCAATCACTCAGGTGTTAAAAAGAGAGCAATGCATTAGATTTACCTGTTCTTGCCGCATAACGCTCAACATGCAGTAACTGCTCTTTCAGTCCTTGAACTTGACAGACACACGTCGAAGAAACCTATATTGTTTCAGATGTGTGGGGATTTTGTAGTAACTTTCAGGAAAGAACAGGCTTTGTAAGTTTACTCTGATAGATTCTGTGTGAGATATTTAACAGATCATTTACATTTGTGGTGGCAAACTAATGCTAGCAAACACTGGTCATGTACTCTACACTCTGTCTTGTCTTTGCCACATATGAAAAAATTCCATGCATAGTTAAGCTGTGTGAATGGATCCTCCAGAATATAGCAGTTTCTTTGAGATTTAATTTTGTTGATGTAAACATCATCACACTGGCAAGAGAAGACAACCATTAAACCAATTGTGCTGTGCTGTATGCAGGTTACATTCGAGACCTCTGGTGTCCAGTTTGAGCAAGCACTCCGCCGCCTCCACTTCATCGGGGTGGGGGGAGGAAAAACTTCCATAAGGTGGTTCTTCCATACATCTGGTGTCCCTTTTGATCTTGGCAACATGTCAGTTACTAGCTATGGCCTCAGATAGCTCTGGTTTCTTTCTCCTGAACATTTCTGACAAAAGGTTACTTATTATCTTTTTGTTTTCTCTCATTTGAATTTTTCTCTCCTGTTTTCTAGTTATGTAGTATAATGTACATACCAAATGGGAAGGTCAGTTGCAAACTTAGAGTCTTGACTGAATTGCACTCTTGGTTCTTTGCTGTGAACTGGGTTTTAGGTTACAATGTGATGTATATGTGGTACACTCAGTACAGCTAGTATATGGTGCTTGCAGGACAGTTCATACATGGTACATGCAGTACAGCTAGTACATGGTGCTTGCAGCCCAGTTCATACATGGTGCATGCAGTACAGCTAGTACATGGTGCTTGCAGTACAGTTCATACATGTATGGTACATGCAGTACAGCTAGTACATGGTGCTTGCAGTACAATTCATACATGGTACATGCAGTACAGCTAGTACATGGTGCTTGCAGTACAGTTCATACATGTATGGTACATGCAGTACAGCTAGTACATGGTGCTTGCAGTACAGTTCATACATGGTACATGCAGTACAGTTAGTACATGGTGCTTGCAGCACAATTCATACATGGTACATGCAGTACAGCTAGTACATGGTGCTTGCAGTACAGTTCATACATGTATGGTACATGCAGTACACCTGGTACATGGTGCTTACAGTGCAGTTCATACATAATACATGCAGTACAGCTAGTTCATGGTGCTTGCAGTACAGTTCATACATGTATGGTACATGCAGTACAGCTAGTACATGGTGCTTGCAGTACAGTTCATACATATGTGTATGGTACATGCAGTACACTGTATAGCTAGTACATGGTGCTTACAGTGCAGTTCATACATGGTACATGCAGTACACTGTATAGCTAGTACATGGTGCTTACAGTGCAGTTCATACATGGTACATGCAGTACACTGTATAGCTAGTACATGGTGCTTACAGTACAGTTCATACATGGTACATGCAGTACAGCTACAACTTCCAAGTTCTAACCTGCATATAATGTTGCATCATTGTCTGTCTGGACAAGGTAGGAGGACTGTCCCAAATCATCAGCAATCTGGCACTGAGTTCCATGGTTACAGCGGCTGGGTGGTGGTGGCGTCTGAGTAAATGTTCCAAGCACTTCATGAAGAGGGAGTTTTTTACAGTACTGTTCATGGGTTGGATCAATCCACTGTGTTTCAGCATCTCTTTTCTGAGGGTTCTGTGGTTGAGGGTGGCTGGTGTCAGGTTCAGGGCTGGTGTCAGGTACCCCTTGGTTCTCTGCACAAACACCAGAGAAAAAAATCAGCAAGCTGAATAATAATTCCATTTTTATAATTTACTTACTCTTGGTAAAATAAGAATTCACTGCAAACTGGGGCAAATCAACACACAATAACAAAAGACACACCACAACATACAATTGATTGAGTGTGTACTGTACTCCAATCGATGTGTAAGAGGAGCATGTGTCACTGAAACTCAGTGGATGAGTGGTACTTCACACACCAACAGTCAACACACAACAGGCAGCATGAAAATAACTTACCTTCGTTTTTGTCACAATCAGAGTATGTAGCATTATCAGTTGGGCTTGAATTTTCACTGCATTTGCGGATCTTGTGTCCAGGCACTGTCTCCTGCCGTGGCTTCATCCCCCCTTTCGTCCGTTGTTTTCGTACCCTCTTCGGTGGCAGGTCGTATCCAAGATACAGTTGTGGCAGTGGATTTTCAACAGTCGGCATTCGGTCAATACAATGAAAGGTGCACACAAAAATATTTGCTGGTGAGTTTTTCAGATTCAATTTTGACAACCACTCTCTTCTTTCGTCAGGATTTTTGGGAGAGTGAAGTTGAAATGGTGGCGGACATCCGCATTCTCCGTGTACCTGGGGCTTGTGATCAAAACACTCTCGAATGCTCCACAAATACAAATCTCTTCGATTTTTTCTGCAGCCTATAACTGAGCAAGTTGGTCCGCCACCGTTTCGGTAAAGTTCCCTACTATTGGGCTCAACGAATTTGCGTTTCCGTGAAAAGGATGCCATCTCGTGTTGCTGTGCACAGTGAAGAAACAGGCCTAACCGGAAGCGATCCTCAATAACCTCGTTTTCAATTCAAGATGGCTGCGCCCAGGGGATTGAGAGAGCACCCAAAAAAAAGCCCGACGCGAAAACTCGCTCCTTGTTTGCTCTGCGTGGTTCACAGCTTCACACCTTGAACTACTGGCGGCTTTGTAACGTCTAAGATGAGCTTTCCTGCGGTTCGGCGTCGCAAGGGAAGCGATGATGTTGGGACCAGCACCGATGATAGGTTTGTTACTTTGAATGATGTTTTTCGTTTGAGGCTTTGTGGGGTCGATTGAAGTGTAATGCACTCTTTTTATGG
>JAWQFJ010000013.1:10000-44015 GCA_034096865.1 Theodoxus fluviatilis
TGAGACGAGGCTGCCTGTTTCAGAGAGTACAGCAGTGAGACGAGGCTGCCTGTTTCAGAGAGTACAGCAGTGAGACAAAGTCTGCCTGTTTCAGAGAGTACAGCAGTGAGACAAAGTCTGCCTGTTTCAGAGAGTACAGCAGTGAGATGAGGCTGCCTGTTTCAGAGAGTACAGCAGTGAGATGAAGTCTGCTAGTTTCAAAGAGTACAGCAGTGAGACGAGGCTGCCTGTTTCAGAGAGTACAGCAGTGAGACGAGGCTGCCTGTTTCAGAGAGTACAGCAGTGAGACGAGGCTGCCTGTTTCAGAGAGTACAGCAGTGAGACAAAGTCTGCCTGTTTCAGAGAGTACAGCAGTGAGATGAAGTCTGCCTGTTTTAGAGAGTACAGCAGTGAGATGAAGTCTGCTAGTTTCAAAGAGTACAGCAGTGAGATGAGGCTGCCTGTTTCAGAGAGTACAGCAGTGAGATGAAGTCTGCCTGTTTCAGAGAGTACAGCAGTGAGACGAGGCTGCCTGCCTGTTTCAGAGAGTACAGCAGTGAGACGAGGCTGCCTGTTTCAGAGAGTACAGCAGTGAGACGAGGCTGCCTGTTTCAGAGAGTACAGCAGTGAGATGAGGCTGCCTGTTTCAGAGAGTACAGCAGTGAGACGAATTCTGCCTGTTTCAGAGAGTACAGCAGTGAGACGAAGTCTGCCTGTTTCAGAGAGTACAGCAGTGAGACGAGGGCTGCCTGTTTCAGAGAGTACAGCAGTGAGACGAGGCTGCCTGTTCCAGAGAGTACAGCAGTGAGACGAGGCTGCCTGTTTCAGAGAGTACAGCAGTGAGATGAAGTCTGCCTGTTTCAGAGAGTACAGCAGTGAGACGAGGCTGCCTGTTCCAGAGAGTACAGCAGTGAGACGAGGCTGCCTGTTTCAGAGAGTACAGCAGTGAGATGAGGCTGTCTGTTTTTGAGAGTACAGCAGTGAGTCGAGGCTGCCTGTTCCAGAGAGTACAGCAGTGAGACGAGGCTGCCTGTTTCAGAGAGTACAGCAGTGAGATGAGGCTGTCTGTTTTTGAGAGTACAGCAGTGAGTCGAGGCTGTCTGCCTGTTTCAGAGAGTACATCAGTGAGACGAGGCTGCCTGCCTGTTTCAGAGAGTACAGCAGTGAGACGAGGCTGCCTGTTTCAGAGAGTACAGCAGTGAGACGAGGCTGCCCGGCACTGAGCTGGACAAGGAACTGGCAGAGCTGATACACCGGCAGTGGAAGAGTTATGGCATCGACGATGTCCACATGTCCACCTACGATGTGCTTCTCTCCTTCCCCAACAAGGAAAAACCCAACAAGGTAGAGTGCAAACTGCAAGCTCATTGCACACACCACAAGGAAGCAGCAAGCAGATTGTTTGGCCATGAATTTCTTTATGAGCTGCTGCTCAGCTTGTTGTGCAGGCTGTCTATGAGAACACTCACTCTGATATCAGATGTGTGGAAACTAGAATAAGCTTGCTGTAGTGTTTGCTGATAGGCAATGGGGAACTATTCTTGATAGTGGCTCTGTCTGACTCTTTGTGATGATGATAATGATAGTAGTGGTGGTAAGACGACCTGATAAGGTGCAGGCTGTCAAAACTTGACACTTCATATACCTTACCCCAGACATTTCAGTCACAAAATCTCACCTGTGTCCCACCCCACAAAGACTTTTGCACTAGACAACAAAAACCATTTTTTTAAAAGCTTTTTGACTCACATGCGAAGCAAAAGTGAGTCTATGTACTGAGCCGTGTCGTCCGTCCGTCCGGGCGTCCGGGCGTCCGTCCGTCCGTCCGGGCGTCCGTAAAAAACTTAAACGTTGGATTTTTCTCGGAGACTATTAAGTCTATCAACACCAAATGTGGCATGATGGTGTATGATGACAAGGCCTCAAAAAACATACATAGTGACTTGACCTTGCTTCAAGGTCAAGGTCACAGGAGCCATAAATGTGGTATCAAAAACAGTCATTTTTCACATTTTCCCAATTTTCTCCCACGTTATTGAGAATGGCGACCTTAGCTACAAGTGGTATATAGGTCAAAGCAAGCCCTATCTTTTGATACCAGTTTGGTTGACCTTGCTTCAAGGTCAAGGTCACAGGAGCTCTTCAAAGTTGGATTGTATACATATTTTGAAGTGACCTTGACCCTGAACTATGGAAGATAACTGTTTCAAACTTAATAATTATGTGGGGAACATGTTATACTTTCATCATGAGACACATTTGGTCACATATCATCAAGGTCAAGGTCACTTTGACCCTTATGAAATGTGACCAAAATGGGGTAGTGAACCACTAAAAGTGACTATATCTCATGGTAGAAAGTGCCAATAAGCACCATTGTGCTTCCTATGTCTTGAATTAAGAGCTTTGTGTTGCATGACCTTGGATGACCTTGACCTTGGGTCAAGGTCACATGTTTTTTTGGTAGGAAAAAAATGTGTAAATCATTTCTTAGTGTATGATGTCATTGCTAGGTTTAGTTGTTTGACCTTGACCTTGAAGGTCACCTGAAGGTCAAGGTCATATAAAGGTCAAGGTCAAGCATGTGAGTCGTATGGGCTTTGCCCTTCTTGTTTAAATGTTAATTTTTTGTTTGTTGAGGAGGCCAGGTTGGGACTGCTCATTTGTGTGTGTGTGAAAGCTTGTTTTCAGAAATGTCATGTATACAGTAGATTCATCTGAACATAAATAAACTTTTTCTTTCCCTGAAAACACTGTTTTACTTCAATAATATTCATAGGGAAGATGGAACAGCATGCATGTTGTTGTTTACTGTTAATTTCGTAATTTTCTTTCTTCCTCTTCCCACCCCCCAACCCCACCCCACCCCCACCCCCGAAAAAAATGTTGAGGTTTGGCAGTTGAAAATTGTACCTTCTCATACTGAGGCCAACTGCTTGGGAAGTCTTTCATTGATTTGTGGTATCATTATTGTTTCAAGCAATGTCTTTTGGTGACATGGAACACACTCATATTATAAATAAATACATTTTTGGTACTTGTTACTGTTTCTTTAGTCAGGGGAAAAGAAACTGAGTAAAAAATAAAGATTAAGATGGCATTGCACATAAACACACACATACACACACACACACACACACACACTCACATCTAGTTCACCTGCTAGTTCACATGTGGGTGTGCTTTGCTCTTACCCATTGAAAAAATGTCTTCTCTTTCTGAGTTTCTGTACTCTGCAGTGAACTTTTCTTGCTGTGTGCAGGTCCAGATAGTTGGGGCCAATGGTGAGGTAGAGTTCACTTCTGCTCCCTATGAGAAACCCCTGACCTCAGCTGACAACCGCTCCGTCATCGTGCCTCCCTACAATGCCTATGCCCCTGCTGGGGAAGCTGTGGTAAGTCTTGCAGTTCTTTGCCTGTGCTTCTATGTGTGTCTTGGTCTCTCTCTCTCTCTCTCTCTCTCTCTCTCTCTCTCTCTCTCTCTCTCCCTCTCTCTCTCTCTCTCCCTCTCTCTCTCTCTCTCTCTCTCTCTCTCTCTCTCTCTCTCTCTCTCTCTCTCTCTCTCTCTCTCTCTCTCTCTCTCTCTCTCTCTCTCTCTCTCTTTTATTCAACACCCCCAAAAAATTATGGTAATTGTTCTGAAATGTACATCCATGAAATTGCTGTCTATTTTATACTAGTCTCTTTCCCCTGGTTTCCTCCTCCGCAACTATGACCTTTGGATTTTCAAGACTTTTCTGCTTTGAGAAATGTCTTATTTAATTTACATGTAGTTAGAAGCAGTGTCGTAGTCCCAAATAGGAAATTAACACTTCTGTGTTCTCTGATATACGTATATGCATGGCTTTTTGCATTTGAGCTATTTCAAATTGTATCTGATATTTGGTTCATGATGTCTTTATGTCTAATTTCAGGGAGAGCTGGTGTATGTAAATTACGGCAGTCTTGAAGACTTTGACTTTGTCACAAAGAAGATGGGCATTGACCTCAGAGGGAAAATCTGTATTTCCCGCTATGGGAAAATTTTCCGTGGTGACAAGGCAAGTCTAGTAATAGTACATACATGTATCATTCCTCAGGAGTACTGTGGCAGATCTGCTTTCTGTGTAATGTATATGTATACTGTTCAGTAATTAGCTGGATATCGAGTTACCTCCTAAGAATAGGGATTTTTGCACTCCCATGCATGAAGGAAAGTGTTTCACGATGTGCTCATTTGTGAGTCCCTGACACGCTGACCTGGAAAATTATGCACTGTGCTCCGCAGGTGTGCATCCTGCGTACGCACAGAATTTCTGCAACTTGATGCTTTAATGTCAGTGCTACAACATGATGTATTGATCATGACCTGTAAAGGCCTGGAGCCTGACCCTTTGTATCTTCCTGCAGAGGGTTACAGAAAATTCTATAGAATGAATCATGTGAAACACTCATGGGTCATCTCTTCTGCTTTTAAGCTTTGACATAATGAAAGCATGGCCACAGATAACTTTTGTATGAAATCAGTTGCAATACGCATGGTCGACAGAGGCATACTGCAGATGTGTTGGTGTGTCACATCTGGGTGAGGTGTACATGTATCACAGGCTATTGAGGAGTGTTGGTGTGTCATTGCATACAGAAATGTGTTGGTGTGTCATTGTGCACAGAAATGTGTTGATTTGTCACAGCTGAAACTGAAAGAATGGTTTTCCTTCAACATATCTCATCCTAAAGATGTGTGTTGGGTCAGTGCCACATTTTATGATGGCGCGTTGCTGTGTCATGGCCTGCTGTTTATGGTGTTGGATTGCATCCTTTAGAGGTGTGTTAATGTTTCATTGTCTGCAAAACCAGCTCTGTGGCCCAGTGGTTAGCATGCTTGACCTGCAGTCACTTGCAGCAAGTGGGTGCAGCATTGGAAGCTGCGGTTTCCTGAGTTGCATCCTTGGGCAAGATTCTATACTCACTTTGCTTCTCCCCACCCAAGAGTCAAACCAGGTACCTGAGAGGGCAATGTTGGCAAACCGTGGTGGGATTAACCCATGTAATAATAATAATAATACAATAATTTATCAAGCGCACATATCTCACCACTTAGGCGACTCAAGGCGCTCACACACACATTTACACACATAAAAAGAAAACGATGCACACCCTAATACAAAACATATTAAACGTGCCAACATGCACACAACAATCACACATAACATATGTTAATAATTACAATAAATACTAACATACATGGCTATTACTCATGCTCTGGCACCAGGTTTGCACTGCATCAGTGTGATGGATGGGATGGTGGAGTTTTCTCCGTCTTGGGAAAAAGGAAGGTTTTTAGGCTTGATTTAAAAAAAGCTAAGGTCGGTTTCTGACGAAGGCTGAGAGGTAGTGTGTTCCATTGGGTGGGCGCTTGGAATGTGAAGGAGCGCCCGCCTACGGCTGTGAGTCTTTGTGGAGGGATGTCGAGTCTGAGAGTGTCTAGAGAAGAGCGGAGTGATCGGACAGGTTTACAGAGTTTGAGAGAGGTAGACAGATAGGTAGGAGCAAGATTGTTGAGGCATTTGTATGTGAGCGTGTTGAGCTTGTATTTGATTCTGTCTGAAACAGGTAGCCAATGGAGGTCCTGTAGCATGGGGGTGATGTGGTCTTTCTTTTTCTTCTTTGGTATATGGCGTGCAGAAGAGTTTTGAATGCACTGTAAACGCGAGATAGAACAAGAGGGGAGTCCAACAAAAAGAGAATTTCAGTAGTCAAGACAGGACAGAATAGTAGAAGTGACAAGTTTGGTTGTGGCGTCTGTAAGCAGCAATAAGCCAGTCTCAGGTTGAAATACACCCCAGGAAGTGGAGTTGTTGCTGGTACCTGACTGTGTGCGTCTTAATGTCTGACACTGTTTTTGTTATCAGGTACCAGTGAAGGATTGATTAAGCGGCCCACTGATCAGGGGGTAAAGTGTAAAGCGGTTTGAGACTCAGACATGGGTGATGAGTTGCTGCATAAAACCAGACTTTTTCTTTACATGTCACAGCCTACAGAGTTGAGTTGCTGTTGCAGCTGGAAATGGCCAGTGAGAGGGGGGCCGTGGGCCTCATCCTCTACAACGACCCCTCAGACTACCTCCCCGAGGGGTCAGGGGACCCCTACCCAAATTCTTGGTGGCTTCCCCCCACAGGGCTGGAGAGAGGGAATGTAGGGATGGATGGGGACTACCAGACACCGCTTTACCCCTCTAAAGGTCAGTAGTGTGTTGTGATCATTAGGAACTGAGGATGTGATGGTTGTAGTTTGGAGTTTGAAGCTTAGATAGGACAAATCGGGCAAGCTACAGTGATACATTGTTCCTGACATTTAATTTTGAATGGTACTTGTGGGCATCTATTATGCCATACCCTGGTAGTAATGGCATATGCTTGCAAGATTGTGACTGAACCATACCTGCTACTTGCGGCATATGCTTGCAAGATTGTGACTGAACCATACCTGCTACTTGCGGCATATGCTTGCAAGATTGTGACTGAACCATACCTGCTACTTGCGGCATATGCTTGCAAGATTGTGACTGAACCATACCTGCTACTTGCGGCATATGCTTGCAAGATTGTGACTGAACCATACCTGCTACTTGCGGCATATGCTTGCAAGATTGTGACTGAACCATACCTGCTACTTGCGGCATATGCTTGCAAGATTGTGACTGAACCATACCTGCTACTTGCGGCATATGCTTGCAAGATTGTGACTGAACCATACCTGCTACTTGTGGCATATGCTGAAAGTAAAGAGGGGGGAATGTCATGAAATGTCCTGTCCAAAAATCACCTCAAAATTTGGCATTGACATTTTCTTAAAACAATGATGTGGATTTGTTCTGTTTCCAATTGTTAGTACTTCTGGTATAGGGTTTTTTCTTTATATTTTGTTAGATAGTTAGAATGGCATGAGCAAAAGAAAGGAGGAGATGTCTCTTCCTTGAAATGTAGCTTTGTGAAAAGTACTGCTGACAGACCAAACAGTCCTAATTATGCACGAGGGTAAGGGTTAAGGCTCCTCTCTTCTCATGAAGTCAGCCATGATGTGCATGCATTTGGAGTGGTGTGTGTGTGTGTATGTGTGTGTGTGTGTGTGTAAGCTTGCAGGTGTGTGTTCATGCATATTATGTATGAGATTGCTTATATCATGTAAATATGCATGTTCATGTATGCGTGCAGAGAGACTGAGGTGGGGAGGGCTCTGTTTGCATATAGATTACCTCTTTTTGTGCGTACATTTATATATATTTTTTTTCCTGTATATATATCATTCATCATCAACTGATTCTAACTGAATAACAAGTTTTATCATACTACATAAGCTCCCAATGTCTATAGATGTAAGAAGCCTACCCATGGATCATGCTTGCGATTGTGAATTACATGCTGGTCACTTGCTGCAGAGTACGCCTACAGGATTCCTCTGGAGGAGCTGACTGACCTGCCTGACATCCCCACCCAGCCCATCAGCTATGGAGATGCAGAGAAGCTGCTGAGGTATTAACTCTTTCCGTCCAAGTTTTTACAGAACACAACACAATTATTTTCTACAGAGAAAAAACTCACCCGGTAGTGCTCTTTTGAGAGCGTATTGTGCCTCTAGAAGAAGACACTACATGCATCATGTGGCATATCATTTTGAAGGAAAATGAATGCCCTACAAGACTAAAACAAAACAAAAGTTTAGCAAGACTGAGAAAGCATGCTTGAAATTACATATTTGTTTCAAAAACCAAGAAATAGGAGCATGCTGTATTTGAGCTTACCAAGCAATATCTTGATAATGATCCGGCTGATCCTTTCCAGAATTTCACCACACAGTAATCATCCATTGGAAAATGTCCAGTCAAAATTAAAATAAAATCTCTTTAACAATTTTCTAGCACTGACATACAGAAGAAATGAACCGTCCATCACAATGACAGTCTCGGAATTGTAGATGAGGAATCTGGGATGATAAGATCTGTTACATACATCTATTTACAATAGGACTGGTTGCTTTTCATGCATTGTGGTACTGTTGAAAGCAGTCCTTTAGATGCAGATGAGGCTGGTTTGAACATCCAAGGCAGATGAAGTGGGTTCTCTTCCTCTGAGATTACGTGGAGCAGAAGACGCAGTCTCAATCCCACTTGACATAGGACTCTCTCAATGCGACGAAGACCTCGGTGGGGCTCCATGGGACTGGCACTTGGTGGTCTTCCAGGCTGTCTCCTGGTGTGTGCTCCAGGCTCTGGCAGGGTCACTGCAGCCCTCTCAGTGAGCTGAGATTGCAGCTGTTGTTTGAAGGCCTTCAGACTGGTTGGCTTGGATATCTCCCCTCTGGCCAGACTGTGAAGGATGAAGCATACCTGGGTACCCGTACAAATTTTGCGTATTAATACGCGAGAAAAAAAGGAATACGAAAATTACGCATGCCTCTGAAAAAATACGCTGGAAAAAATGCAGCTTTTGCGTATTCGTAACTGTGCAATTTTGCGCGATAAAGTCCACGTCTGGCACACGTGGCCTGTATCCAGAACGGCGATTTTTCGTTTTAACACTCGATTTATCCCCTAACCCCAGGTTATCTTGATCGGTGAGATAAGGTACGCTCATCAGAGGATCCTAGGTTGTGGTTTGCTATATATACTGGTTTCCAGCCAAGGGAGAGCGGAACAGACAGTTGGAATCATCTGAGTTTACTTTAGAGATAAATCGGGGTTAAAATAGCTCGCCGTTCTGGATACGGGCCCTGTTTCCGTTAGAGTTTGAGTGGCACACACAGTCTGCGTCTGTGCGAGAACGCTCACGGTCACCATGAGTAGAGTAGAGTAGAGTAGATTCTTCGGCTTGCTTAGGCGTCCAGGGCCTGTTGCTGATTCTCCTGGCTCTCTGGCTGTATTTTCATTGTTCTTATGGATACTGGTCTTTTGACCAGGCTTAGTCTAGACCTAATCTCTCTCTCTCTCTCTCTCTCTCTCTCTCTCTCTCTCTCTCTCTCTCTCTCTCTCTCTGTCTGTCTGTCTGTCTGTCTGTCTGTCTGTCTGTCTGTCTGTCTGCCTGTCTGTGTCTGTCTTAGTCCTGAGGCCAAGCAGCTCTATCGTTCAAAAGTTTGGATAGTTGTTTAGACCAAAATATATTTGTTCTGATGGGTTAAGGGAATATTCTTTGTTGATATTTTGTAAATGATAACTTTCAAATGAATATAAATAACGTATGATAATTAAAAGAAGTTGGAAAAAAAACCTATGAAAAACGTATTGTGCCGGCACCAGATTCGGAGTTGCGTCCCTTGCATATGAGTTTCTAACCTAAACAACGGACGCTCGACAATGCATTTCGCACTGCTGCGAAGATTACTTCTCTAGATTTAGCGAGTTTCACAGAGATTAAGTGGAATACCACCAATATGGTCAAGCAAGCAGTTGAGTAGTTTAGACAGAGAAAAACGTGTGATAGCTGAGAAACTTCTTGCTTTACAATCAAAGCCTGAAAGTGAAACGCGTTCGTTTCACCAACAAACGAAGCATCGAACAGGCGCAGCATCGCTTTGAGAAAGGCAAAGCTGCGGGAGCTGTTTCACCGAGGGAAAAAATGAGACCACAAAGACAGAACAGCCAAGAATCGACTACCAGGAGCGAGCATATCCTGCCTCCTGTCTGTATTGTGTGCAGAAAGACAAAGTCTAAAAAATGCAAATTGACATGGACTTTGGGTGAGTAGGTAGGAGGTATATGACCCCAAAAAAATGAACATGATATTAGGCTCAAACAATCCCCAGAATACAGATTTAAGGTACAAAAATGAACAAAGTGGTAAAAACACATAAGTTTTAGTGCGATAATGAGTGCGCAAATGTTGTATTTTATTTTTTGACTCACATGCGAAGCAAAAGTGAGTATGTACTGAGCCGTGTCGTCCGTCCGGGCGTCCGTCCGGGTGTAAAAAACTTAAACGTTGGATTTTTCTCGGAGACTATTAAGTCTATCAACACCAAATGTGGCATGATGGTGTATGATGACAAGGCCTCAAAAAACATACACAGTGACTTGACCTTGCTTCAAGGTCAAGGTCACAGGAGCCATAAATGTGGTCTCAAAAACAGTCATTTTTTACATTTTCCCAATTTTCTCCCACGTTATTGAGAATGGCGACCTTAGCTACAAGTGGTATATAGGTCAAAGCAAGCCCTCTCTTTTGATACCAGTTTGGTTGACCTTGCTTCAAGGTCAAGGTCACAGGAGCTCTTCAAAGTTGGATTGTATAATATTTTGAAGTGACCTTGACCCTGAACTATGGAAGATAACTGTTTCAAACTTAATAATTATGTGGGGCACATGTTATACTTTCATCATGAGACACATTTGTTCACATATCATCAAGGTCAAGGTCACTTTGACCCTTATGAAATGTGACCAAAATGGGGTAGTGAACCACTAAAAGTGACTATATCTCATGGTAGAAAGTGCCAATAAGCACCATTCAGCTTCCTATGTCTTGAATTAACAGCTTTGTGTTGCATGACCTTGGATGACCTTGGGTCAAGGTCACATGTATTTTGGTAGGAAAAATGTGTAAAGCATTTCTTAGTGTATGATGTCATTGGTAGGTTTAGTTGTTTGACCTTGACCTTGAAGGTCACCTGAAGGTCAAGGTCATATAAAGATCAAGGTCAAGCATGTGAGTCGTATGGGCTTTGCCCTTCTTGTTAAACCAGATTTTCGGCCGATAATCTTAGCTGGCGTCTTACCAAAGTGGATGCTAGTAACGATCTTTTTGGAAACAAAATTAACCATGATCTTAACATTAGTTTAACCTGAAATTTGGCAAACAAATAGAGAAATGGATAATCTATACAGCTGCCACCGCAACTCTCTGCAACTCTCTGTGTTGGGTGTGTGAACAAACAGTCGGCGTTGGTGGAGGAAGACATGGACAACACAAGTGACACTGACAGTAGTGGTTCTGACACTGATATGTATTTTGAAGGAGACATTGATTCCATTGATTCAGACTGGGAATGATTTCAACAGCATTGTGTTTGTATGGAGATTGTGCAACCAAGAGATGTGCAGAAGGAATAGGTGGTGGTGTGTGCACATTGCTACGTATGTTGACTATCATCAAGGGAGGCAACTCAAATGATTTGAGTAAAACAAGTTTTTAATTCTTATTTAATTGCTTACTAAACCTAAAATCACTAACATACTCCAATACATGAATTATTGTAATATTTGAACATGCCTACTTACTTTAGTCGGGGAAAATAAAAAGTTAAAACACAATTTTTGTTTAAAACTTTTTACCTGTTTGCGTGAAAAACAACTTTCAAAAACAGAAAAATCTCATTATTTACATTCTACCCAAAGTTATAGTATCTCAAAATGTCATGTATTAGGTGTCTTCTTTCAAAATATGTCAAAACATTTTGGTCTAAACTTGTAGCCGACACTTCCTTTTTCTAGGGCTGATAGAGCTGCTTGGCCTCAGGACTATCTGTCTGTCTGTCTGTTTCTCTCTCTCACTCTCTCTCTCTCTCTTTCTCTCTCACCTTCCCTCTATGTGTGTGTGTGTATGTGTGTGTGTGTATGTGTGTGTATTTCTTGGTTGTTTTATCCAACATGCACTGTACTGAAAATCATAGGCTTGATCACTTTAAGTTCCTGGAGGATATATGGTAAGCAAATTCTTTTTGGAAGAGGTTCCATAGCCGTGCGGTACGGCTACCAAATGTTTTTTGTAGGTAGCCATACGGCCTCGTACGGTTACCCAGCTGCGTGTTTGGATATATCAATAACATAACTCCATCCCACGTTTGACTCTCAACAGGTGGTCCCAACACCCTAACTCCAGGGCCCGACGCTGATGTGACAAAAAGAAACGCGACCGGGTTTAGGTGAAACAATGCCTCCTGTGTCCTTGCCTCATCCAGGTCGCGAGATGACTGCGGAGAGTGACTGCGGGTTCCACAGGCCTAGGGCCAGTGACCACCGCACTTTTTGCAGTGTGATTGCTCTACATTGTTCGTGTTTATTTATTCGGTTATCTGCAGCACGACGGCTGCCCTGTGCTCCCAGAACTTTTTGACAGAACCCTTTCTAGCTTTCCTTTTGCCTTTCGACTGCTGCTCAAACTTTTGATTGTATGCATTTCGGTAGCATCACCGTTTCTTCAGAGAAGATTAATTTGCGCAGTTGAATTGCGATTTTGATTGTTTAGCTGCTTGGATACGTTTGAATACTGTGTATGTGATGCTTTAGTTGCAAACATAAACAGTGTAACAGTAATGACGGTGAAACTCCCCGGACAGGCAGTCAGTCAGGCGGGTGCGGCCTAGGCTGAGCGCTATCGGAAAAACCCGATCAGCGTTACGAGAATACCAGATTTCTAAACCGGTTCTATATTTTCCTATATTTTAGTATACCCTCTTCGCCTTGGAACGCCCGCCAGCGCCCGCTTTTTATCACAGTCTAAACGCTTGGAACCTCCTGTAACGCCCGCTCGACATGCATATTCATGAAGCAGCCGTATTTACCCAGAATTCCCTGTAGCCAAGCCCTGCTCTCGCGTTTCGGTTCCGGCAGTGGCTGAACTTCATTCCGCAGCTATCTGTTGGTCCAGGTCACGATGCCGATGAGCGATATCGACTTAGATTCGGATGAAATCACACTGACTGCAAGCAGCGAGTCCAAGGAAGAAGAGGAGCATGGATTGGATGGAGCAGTCAGCGAACTACGGGGACATGGTCGTCGAACTTATCAAAGTTCAACATCGATTATTTCGTCAAGTTAGTCTGCGTCGACTAAGGCAGATCGAGTGTGTGTGTGGTCAAGGGGGAGTTAACTCTTCACAAACCAAAAGCTGCATTTTTGAAATTGTCGGTCTGCGCAAAAAATACGCACAGTTTTTAAAAAATACGCATATCTGGACCAGTGAGTACGCAGAGGCAAAATTTGGGGTACCCAGGTCTGATGAAGGCGTTCACCTGGGTAATTTCTATTAGCCAGAAGAACAGCTTTTTCCACCACTTTACAGTCTTCCTCTCAAAGACTTTGTAGTAGGACACCTTCTGGTCCAACAGACCACAGCCATTTGTAGTGGTGGACCATGGTGGGCTTTGGCCTGTCTTTCACCTGTGTCGTGCCAACCTCAGCATCAGTGGACACCATCAGGACCTTCTTCTTTGTTTTCTCGTCTCTGAAAGCAACGCAGAGAATGGTTTCATCCCTCTTGAGAAACCACTGCATTTCTCTGTGTTGTAGAGCCAGCTGCTTCATTTGTGGAGCAAAGCCTACACGGTTCTCGTTGAGGGTGCCTGTATAGTACTGCTGCCTTTCCAGCAGGAAATCGATGAGGGCCCGAGTGGTGTAGTATCTGTCTGCAAACAGCTTGTGGCTTGGGCCCACATGTGATAGCAGAGTGGAGAAGATCTGCACTGCCTGGCCTGAATGCTGGTCTGCCTCAGGATCATAGGAGGTGTCAGCACCAAAATACGTCAGGATGTTGGTCACGTAGCCTGTGGCAGCATCGCAGAGACCAAAGGTCTTGATGTGGTATTTACTTGGCTTGGCAGCATTGAACTGTTTGAACTGCCATCTCCCCTTGAATCCAATGACCATCTCATCAATGCTCAGTTCTCTGTAGGGGTAAAAGGCAGCCCGGAATTTGGAGAGAAGCAGGTTCATGAAGGGCTCTATCTTGTCCTTGCCTTCAGCCTCTTCATCTCCTGCATGGAGCATGGTGTGGTAGATGTCCTGGAATCTGTTTCTGGAAAACATGGCATGGTACCAAGGTGTGTACAATTCAGGAGCCAGGGACCAGTAATCAGCTATCTCTGGGCGTTTGTCAATTACCATGACAATGATGGTTGCCAGGAACTTGTCAAGTTCATGAGAGGTGAAGGGAACCCATCTTCTGTACACAGAGCTCAGCAGAGGAGGCGTGTTCAAAGTCACCTTCTTCCGTGCATAGCTGTTGATCGATTCAACAAGAAAATCCCTCACTTCATCGTCAAAGAGCTTCGAAAAACAGTCATTTGCCTGAGACTCTTTATTGATGCCCAGATCTGATGAAATTCCAGGCTTGCGAAGAGGACGAAATCGAAATGAGTTCTTCGTTGAACCCTCGGTCACATGCCTCCAATCTTCATCAAGACCACGCTGTGAAATCGGAGTCCAGGGTCGACGACTTGAAGACGGTAATGGGTCAGCTGCAGGTTCTTTCCTACCTTTGCCTCTCCCTTTCCCTTTGCCCGAAACTACAGGATCAGGTGTACGTCGTTTGGGAGGGGGGGGTGTCACTTCCACGTGTATCAGACTCTGAACTGTAATCTTGCTGCACAAATACACGTGCTGAGGGGTTGATAAATTCTTCACCAGCATCGATTGTAGATTCAGCTCCACTCTCACTGTCCTCTCTCATGCATGAATCAATAATCATGCGAGCAATTTCGGCCGTATAACGACTAGGCCACTGCGACACAGAACTTCCAGGTTGTTCTTCAGGCATCTCGATCAAAACAATCACAATCAGTCCACAAAAGTCGCATTAAACCTCAAGATCCGTGTTATACGTTCATCTAATGTTATGGGAGAGCTCTCTACTGCTGTAAAACCACATTGGGTCCGAGAGGGAACACTAGAAAGTGTGGAATATACAAAGAAACGAAGCGAAGTAGCTTTGGCGCAGAGTGCGGTTGATGGGAGGCAACTGAATGCGCTTTGGCTCACAGTGCGGCGAATGGGATGGAAAGAGTTTAACCCAAATAAATGGCTGACACACCATTTGCTTTGTATTTATATATGTTGAAAGATTCACACAGCACCAATTAAAAATACATAGACTCCTCAAAGGTGCTGCATAATTTCACTGAAAGAATGTGAAAGTTTTCTTCTCTTTTTTCTTTTTCTTTTTTTTAATGAGAAGAGCAAATTTTATTCTCAAATAAAATATCCTAACTGCAGATACCACCTGAAGAAGAGGCCATTTTGTTGTTGATGAAACATCATAACTACATATTTCAACTGAAGGAGAGAACATCTTGTAGTGATTACTGTTTATTTTTAAGCTAACTGTGCACACATAAAAGCATGCATGCAGTCACTCATTCACTCATGCACACATTTTCACACACACACTTGCAGATATTTAATCTCCACGCTCACACTTCCCCTGTGGTTTGGGGGTTAAATGAATAGACCCACAGTGTCTCCCTACACAATTCATAAGAGGCGAATAAATGGGGACATTATGACTTGAATTGTGCTTACTTGGAACTATTCTAGTGAAGTTCGTGCTTAATGGCCATGCATAGCCTACACAAGCTGATTGGCCATAATACTCCATCCATCCATGTGCACACACACACACACACACACACACACATACACACACATTTTCAACCACACTCTACTCACACCCTGAAAGTTTTTCTGTCTGTAACAGTATCTCAAGCATGCTGTGACTCAGTGTATGTGTGTGTGTGTGTGTGTGTACACATGTCTTGATGTGTGTTACAGACTGATGGTGGGACCCGAGGTTCCCAAACACTGGCAGGGAGGCTTCAATTTCACCTACCGTCTGGGGCCTGGCTTCCTGAACAAGAATTTGTAAGTGCACAGACCATCATGTTCTTATATACATATAAAAGGGAAAGTGTGTGTGAATGTGTTACTCACTTTTTGTGCTATTTTTTAAGAAAAAGAAGGGAGGAGTGAGAAGGAAAAGGTGGAGGAGGAAGGACAGAGGAGGAGGAGGGACAGAAGAGGAGGAGGAGGGACAGAGGAGGAGGAGGGACCAAGGAGGAGGAAGAGGAGGGACAGAGGAAGAGGAAGGACTGAGGAGGGAGGAGGCAAGCAAGGTACAGGGTTCGTACAGGTCATGGAAAACCTGGAAAGTCATGGAATTTGATTTTTCATTTTCCAGGCCTGGAAAGTCATGGAATTTCAACTTAGGTCATGGAAAGTCATGGAATTTAAGAAAGAAAAAAATGAAAGAAAAAAAGACGTTTTCTAGACTGTGCTTCGCGCAATACTCTCAATCTAATTTTAAACGCTGAGCATGTCAGGAAAACGTGCCCTTGCATCCCATTGGTTAATTCTGAAGGCTCGTGTGCCTTCTGCTTCCTGATTGGTTCTTTGGCTAGGTGACCTCGTTTCATTTCCACGCCAGTCCGGTCAGTTGGTTCAAACGAGGACAGAGTGAAAAGAGATTGTTTTGTTTGTAGTGCAGTGTTTCTTTGAGAATCAGATTATCATCATGCCTGGAAAGTGTCGCTTTCAAGACTCTTGGACAGGAGTCCCTGAATACCGTGAGTGGGTCATGCGAGCGAGAGTGGATGGGATGGCAAAGTGCCGATTTTGTTAAAAAGACTTTGATGTATCCAACATGAGAGCGGCAGCGTTGAAAAGCCACATGAAAGGTGTCGCGCACCAGGCGCGTGCTAAAAAACACCAAGAAGAAAAGAGCAAACGTCAAACACGAATATCAGATTTTGTTCAAACTGCAAAAAATGCTGAGACAGTGCTTCAAAGGTGGTGGTTCCAGCTGGCGCTGCTACGCTGGTCGAAACTAGGCCTGCACCCACTGGCAGTGGCAGTAGATCTACTGGGATTGACACTTTCTTGACAACAGAGGACACACTGAAAGCAGAAATTTTGTGTACTTTGAAAATGGTCATCTCCCACTTCTCATTCTCCAGTACCAAAGGAATGAACGAGCTGTTCCGTCGCATGTTTCCCGACAGTGTCATCGCCTCCAAATTTGCCTTGAGTAAAAGCAAAGCCCGGTACTTGACAACTTTTGGTCTGGGGCCACATTTCTTAGACATGCTCAAGGCAAAGGCCTGGTCTTCTGATTCTCTGGTGCTGCTCTTTGATGAGTCCCTGAATGCTGAACTTCAGAAAAAACAGCTGGATATCCATGTACGATTTTGCTATTTACCATTTGGCGCTGGATCGAAATGGCGACCGCATGTCTGTTTCAAAATGGTGCTGTTTCTAACGTAATTTGGTCAAATATAGTTCTGGTTTAATTAGAATAGCTTAAATATATCATATTCAAGAAGGGGATAACGATATATATGCTCATTTCAAAGCCATTTCGAAGACATTAGCGCCATTTTGGCATTTCGGTAAATAGCATGACCGTCAAAATCACACAAGTGACAATGGCGAGTAAGAGCGTGACGGCGCAGATGCGATTTTGACGGACAAATCAGCTTAAATAGGTTAGTTTATTGGGGTTTTTGTTTCAGTTTATGCTAGAACAATCATTTAGGTAGATATTTATTGCAATATTTAGCACATATTGGAAAAAGTATTGTAGAACTCGGGACCTTCAGCGAGTGCTAAATAGGCGCCGCACGCGATGTTCGAAGAAATTTCATCAGACCGGAAGTGGCCGTCGGTTCGATAGAATCCACTTTTTCTAGGATTCGCACATATCAATAACACAAAATACCAATGTAACATGAAAGATGAAAGTCTTTCTGAGTTGCCTAATTTTTTAAAACTAGTGGTAGGATTTCGTGGTAATTTGTATCAAATCTTTGCGCTACTACAGTACTAGCCAAAATGCACTCGGCAATACCACTTTACTTTCATGGTTAATTGTGGACAATCCACAAAATATTGTGAATAAAAACAAGAATGAAAGTTGTTTATGAAGCAGAAGGTTTCAAGAACATGTGTCGTGTAGTTTTGTGTTATCCGTCTTATTTCCGCTGAGAACATACAAGCCGATTACGTAAAAAAACCACCCTCCGCCACTATCGACTCGCGGTGGCTCGACGGAGTTTGCATTTCGCGACTCGGGTTGGTCTCTTCTAAACACTCGTCCATCGAAGTTTCTCATTTGATCAAGTTGAAACTTTACTACTCATTAGAAGAAAGATTGCTCTTTCGTTCGGTGTATGTTTGAACTTCCGGTGAAAATCGAAAGACGAGTTATGGATGAAAGTTCGAACGTCATCGGACATTTTGTTAAAATTTGCTCACTCCCGCTTTTCCGATCAATTTCGTAGTCACCCTCGGATTCTACAAGATTTCCCCCTTCCAACGCTATATTCGATGTTAATGTACGACGAATCTACTTTTTGTCTAGCGCCCGGATTGTGCGCTTGAAAGGAGAAAACAGGCGGAAATTTTCCACCTGTTTGTGTGTACATCGGACCGCAATGGCGTTGTGTAGACGCGTGCTCGATTACCACATTCAGCGTGCGTTAATCGTTGAAGCACCAGACAATTTGGGACAAAAGTATCATCATTTTAAGGAGTACGTGTTTGAAAATTTTCTGCATTTGTCAGTTTTTGAATCAATCTACTGTAAAAATAATAAAAAGAATTAGATTTTTTTTTACAACGGGTGTATTGTGCGTGAGTTTGGTCGTGCGCCATACACTTTTCTCTTTAAAATTGTCATGTAACACAGTACGCTAGGTCATGGAAAATGTTGTTGAAGGTCATGGAAAGTCATGGAAAAGTCATGGAATTTTGTATCTAAAAACCTGTACGAACCCTGAAGGTATCGCCTGCTCCATACTCCTCTCTCCTTCTCTTTTCTGTCATTTTACCATCTGGACAGTTGATCCTCTTTTGCCATTCTCTTGTAAAGTGGGTGTGGAGGCTGTTGCCTGTGAAGCCCACTAGTCTGGTCATAAATCCGTGTGCACCTGTCTCCTGCCCTCCTCTGATGGTTTTTGTCTTGGCCCAAGTGACTCTTGGTAAGTGATGATGGTGTTGATCCATAGGCAGGCCAGACAGCCTCTGGTGAGTGTACAAGGTGTTCACGCATGTACACTTTACCCCCTGATCACTGGGCCCCTCAATCAACCTGTCACTGGCACCTGAAAACAAAAGCTGTTACATACAGGTAAGCCTCACAGCCAGGTTACAGTACCAACCCCACTCCCTATAGAGCATTCCAACCCATTGCTGGCTAACAGCAGCGTAGTAGGATGATTCGCCCTACGGTGCCATCCCTGCCCTTACAGCTACCCAGTTTAACTCCTGGGTGGGGAGAAGCAATGAGAGGTAAAAACCTTGCTCTGGGATGCAGCTCTGGAATCCACACAGCTTGGAACACCATGCTCACTATAGCCACAGGGGACTGCAGACCAGGCATGCATACTATCGAGCCACAGAGCCCTGCATGAAGATGTGACAGTCATTGCAAAATGAAGTGAATGTGATCATCTTGCGGGTTTGGGCAATGCAGGTTTGTGACTGATGTTGTTTGAGTTTGGGAGATTGATTGTTTTTACTGTGTTTTGACCAGAAAATTAGCTTTCCCTGAAGTGAAATGAGGTAAGGGAAAGCCTTATATATATATCGATAGAGAGATAGCTAGATAGAGAGAAATAGCTAGATAGAGAGAGAGAGAGCTAGATAGAGAGAGATAGCTAGATAGAGAGAGAGAGATAGCTAGAGAGAGAGAGAGAGAGAGAGAGAGAGAGAGAGAGAGAGAGAGCTAAAGAGAGAGCTAGAGAGAGAGATAGCTAGATAGAGAGAGAGAGAGCTAGATAGAGAGAGCTAGAGAGAGAGAGAGAGAGAGAGAGAGCTAGAGAGAGAGAGAGCTAGAGAGAGAGCGAGCTAGAGAGAGAGAGAGAGAGAGAGAGAGAGAGAGAGAGCTAGAGAGAGAGCAAGAGCTAGAGAGAGAGAGAGTGAGCTAGAGAGAAAGAGCTAGAGCGAGCGAGAGAGAGAGAGAGAGAGCTAGAGAGAGAGAGAGAGAGCTAGAGAGAGAGAGCTAGAGAGAGAGAGAGAGAGAGAGAGAGAGAGAGAGAGAGAGCTAGAGAGAGAGAGAGCTAGAGAGAGAGAGAGAGAGAGAGCTTGAGAGCAGGCTAGAGAGAGCAAACTAGAGAGAGAGCGAGCGAGCTAGACAGAGAGAAATATACATATAGAGAGAGAGAGCTAGAGAGAGAAAGAGAGAGAGAGAGCTAGCTAGAGAGAGAGAGAGATAGACAGAGAGAGCTAGCTAGAGAGAGAGCTAGCTAGAGAGAGAGCGAGCTAGAGAGAGAGCGAGCTAGAGAGAGAGAGAGTGAGAGAGAGAGAGAGAGAGAGAGAGAGAGAGAGCTAGAGCTAGAGAGAAAGCTAGAGAGAGAGCTAGAGCTAGAAAGTGAGAGAGCTAGAGCTAGAGAGAGAGAGCGCGAGCGAGAGAGAGAGCTAGAGCTAGAGAGAGAGCTAGAGAAAGATCTAGCTAGAGAGAGCTAAAGCTAGAGAGAGAGCTAGCTAGAGAGAGAGCTAGCTAGAGAGAGATAGAAAGCGAGCAAGAGAAGAGAGCGAGCTAGAGAGAGAGAGATGGAGCTAGAGAGAGAGAGGGAGCTACAGAGAGAAAGAGTGAGCTAGAGAGAGCGCGAGAGAGAGCTAGAGCGCGAGAGAGAGGGCTAGAGCGTGAGAGAGAGTGCGAGAGAGAGCAAGCGTGTGAGCGATATAGAGAGCGAGAGAGAGAGAGAGAGCGAGTGGGGGAGAGAGAGAGAGAGCGAGTGGGGGAGAGAGAGAGAGCGAGTGGGGGAGAGAGAGAGAGAGAGAGAGAGTGGGGGAGAGAGAGAGAGAGAGAGAGAGCAGTCTGCACTAGGGTTTGCGTAAACTGCATTACAGCAGCATCTACTGACCTGTCTATTGCTGCCGTTGCAAGAGAGAGAGAGAGAGAGAGTGAGCGAGCGAGCGAGCAAGAGAGAGTGAGCGAGCGAGCGAGCAAGAGAGAGAGAGAGAGAGAGAGAGCTGGAGAGAGAGAGAGAGCTAGAGAGAGTGAGAGCACGAACGAAAAGTTTATTTGATCAGGCTACCTGCCCATTTCAAAGGAGTTTACAGTATCTCGTAACAATTATATTACAGGTTCAAGTCAATTACAGTCCCGAGACAGTATTACCAATAACTCGGCTATGTAGAAACTGTCTGACTCGACAGAGCCTAGTGCCTCGGATCTTCTCTTAAATGCTTTCAGCAAGAAAAAACTTACTGGTCTGACCACAGATGGACTCGCTGCTGAAAACAGAGTGACAAGATAATTCCTAGGGCTTCCTTCAAGATATACCATGATATATTGCTGACGAATATTAGATAAAGCAGGACATTCCAAAACAAAGTGAATTTCATCCTCATCTCTCTCTCTACATAATGGACATTCTGAACACAGAAATATACTATCTCTGACACAGGTTGGTCACGTGACTTTGGCTCCACATTCCAATGATTTAACCTATCAAAACTCAGCATAATCAAAAGACCATCGAGAGTAAAAAGAGACGATTCTATTTCACTCCAATTATTTATCTCGATAGATAAACACAAATTTGGTGTTCTACTAAAACTAATCTATGAGATTTTCAGGAAATCATTTGAGAACTACTTTTAGCGCAAACGTCATCTACAAAGTTGCAAAATGCCGTGAGCACGTGCAATTGTGTATACATGTGTATACGCAATCTTTGGAACTAGTATAAACGCAGCGAAAAGGATTTCTGTGGCACCGGGCTGGTGACATGAATCTATGCTTACACTCTCGCCAGTAAATGCTTTCTGACCTGAACCTGTAGTCTAACTGTCTTCACACTGTTTGACGAGCTGCTGGAGTCCACACTTCGATGATTCATGCATCGACTGATGGAGTCTGTAAGTGATTTAACCTACATTCCGTCTGTGTTGAACGTTAATCGAGTGGAAATTTCTTCTGTAGGAATCCGTCCGATTACGAAGTTCGATATCATCGGATAGCTCAGAAACAATTTTTCTAAGTTTAATCCTTCTAAGCATACATTAAATTAATGATTCCTCATTAAAAGCACTCAGCGGGTTTCTGGGTGTATCGGCCCAAAAGATTATGCAGACGGGATTGGTTGCCTTACTCGCACAATGAAGTATAATTGTTGCTGTTGTATTCAAAGTACTTATCATGAGTAGAGTTCACAGTATTACACTCTTGTGGTTCACATTTTACGCATACAAGTTGTACATTTTTGGAAAATCGATGTTTAGAAAATGAATTGACAAAAAGATGACTGCCAATATCTGAGTGTATCACATCAAGCGGAGGAATACACTCAACAATGGGATACTTTCGTGGTATGAATGGTATGGAAGAATTAAGGCAATCACATGACCGACCTGTTGCTGAGACTACATCCACTAGTCTCATCCACGCTGAATGCATAATGGACAGAGGGTTTGTGATGGCCCAGAACTGTATCTGAATCTGAGTAAACAAATCGCTAATACCCATACGAAAGCGCGCGAATACATTCTTGAATGCCTTCTTGTCAATGGCCTGCAGATAACATTCTGGCTCTAGTACATTTTTAATCTCCCTGTACAATACAAATCTACCACTTTCTTCTAGTTTTGTTCGCCATTCCCGACGAAACTTATTCACCAACTTTTCTTTTAGCATTATCAAAAATGAACGCTCATTTGCAATCGTTTGTTGGTCCCAAATGTGTCCAAAATCATGTTCAATTAAGATTTTCTCGATACCAGAACTGGCAGAAGACCATGATGAAATATGTCCGCTTCATTGCATCATCTCATAGACTCGACGAGGAAGTCTGTATTCCTCAATACTCATGATTTTCAACCAATATTTTACACACCTTATTATGGCATTCACATACAAAGGATAACGACCCGTCTCACCATAAGCCATCACATTTGGGGTGCGAGATGAAATATTCAAGAAATATTTCAAAGCTAACAAGTGAACACTTTCTATTTTGCTACAATCATCAATACCCCACACTTCAGCTCCATACAGCAAAATTGGTTGGATCTGAGCATCGATCAATTTGAAATATACATAGAGAGTAATGTGAGGGACTTTCTTCAGTGATCTATGTAGTAGAGCAAGTCCTGCCTTCGCTCTGTTTGCAAGATCGACTTGCTTACTACTGGATGATAGTTTGGTTGTTATCACATTTCCCAAGTACTTACAATCTCAAACTGTTGATCACCCAAGTACCACTTTTCATGGGTTGCCACATGACCCCCTAGTCGATTTATCATCACTTTCGACTTCTGGGTATTCACCACTAGTCCTAGTCTATCCGCAGCCTTTTTAAGGACGTTGAACTGATTCTGCAGGCCTATCACAGTGTCAGACAAAAGAACTATATCATACGCAAACAAAAGAATACATATGTCGGGCGTGTTTGGTATGAGCTGGATACCATGTTTGGCATTGTCAATGACCTCATCAGCAAGAGAGTTAATCAAGTATGAGAACAAAAGTGGACTTAATTTACAGCCCTGCTTCAGCTCCACAGAACTGTTGAAAAACAGACTGACCTTGACCCCAACTTCCTCTTACGCAATACTGCACGGATTTGTACATTTCCTTCAAAGCATGCAGTAATTTCTCCCTAATTCCATTCCTTTCCAGTACTGACCACAAAACCTGCCATTTGAGCATGTCAAATGCCTTTTAAAATTGATAAACCCTAAGTACAATTTCTTACGTGCAACTAGACGCTTCCTGATGATGTTACACAAAACAAACATATTGTCCACAATAGAATATCCCTTTCTAAAGCCCGCCTGCTCTTCTCGCAATAGTCCATCTTCATCTGCCCAGTTTTGCAATCTGTCATTCAATATATGTGCAAACACCTTGCCAAAAACACTGGTCAATGCAATGCCACGATAATTGGCAGGTGACTCTGTCACCACTTTTGAACAATGGTACAATAAATGATTTAGACCAGGATATGGGGAAAGTCCCTTTATAAAAAAGTTAATTAAACAGCCGTAACAAGTGAGTCAAGCAGGAATTCTTTGTGAACTTCAGCATTTCACCAATAATTTCATCTGGGTCACACGCTTTACCAGTCTTTAATTGAGCCAACGCATTAGTGATTTCACTGGTAGTTATAGGTGCATTAAGCATGCAATAATCATCAAGCACAGGGATTGGATATTGATGTACAAAGTCAGTTCCTGAAGCACACGGGACTGCAAATACATTAACAAAATGCGTGTGCCATGCTTCCATCGATATATTATTCTCTACGTATGTCTTACATGATATTAGTCTACATGCTTTAAAAAATTGACACTATCATTGATATTATCCCTCAAAAAGGAGCTCAAGATATCTGCAAATACTTGCTTCTTTGTCCTAAGAAAAAGTTTGTAATCTTGCCTGCTTTTCAAATACCGAAATCTATCTTCAGTCTGTCGAGAATGCAAGTATTTCCACAACAATTTTCTGCTCTTTTTCCTAGCTATATGGCACTCTTTGTCAAACCACTGCAATTCCGAGTTACAATTTCTCCGTTATCTGTTTACAGTTTACCGCATTAAAATCTGCCGCGTGTACATAGCATGAGGTCAAAGTATCTGTCGCAACATCCACATTAATTGATGGACCCAACATGTACTCATCCACTTTGTCATCCCTCATAATCCTATCGTAATTTTCCACATAGTCATCCACAAAAACTTCATCCCAGGCAACCCAACTGTATGACAATGCAAGATTTTTACTACAGGGACTGGATATACAGGCGCTCAAACACAATTCTATGCACATATGGGGAGAGACAACAGTCTCTACAATATTTAAAGACTGACAAAGTTTGCGCACAGGATGAGACAAATGTAAACATACCCGATAGTGATTCGTCTACCGAGCCATTCAAAACTGACATATCAAAGGCATTACAGAAGTACAGCAAAGAATAACCATATGTGTTTTAACGACGTCACTGGAAGATCGCGTCTCAGCCAGAATATCTGTTCTAACATCAAAAACGTTTTCACAGTCAATTGTGTTCAAATTCGCTGTTCTAGCTTTAAAGTCTACAGACAGCAAAAGTGCACAATCATCATGCTTACTATAGATATCTAGCACGCATTTCTCTAGTAATCGTATACCATTTGAATCGTCCGCAGTCTCATAGTATGGGGAACCAGAGGGTGGTACTTACATACCAAAAAAAAGATATCCTTATCCATACGGAACAGTGACCTTTGTATTTTGAAAACCACGATGTTATCAAAAGAACAATATATTTGGCTAATAAACTTTCACAGCTTTTTCTTCACTAAACAAAGCCCCCCTCCTGAGGCCTTGCCTTCCTGGAGCCGACAACTTTTTTGCAGGGGCAATGTACGCATCGAAAGACGCTAAACACAAAGCAGGATCAAAATACTGGGTGAACATTTCGCAGAGACAAACAAAAGAAAACTTCTCCAAATTACTGATAAATTCCGGATCATCAAATTTTGACCATAATCCGTCTATGTTCCATGATAACAAAAAAAGGAATTGGAACTAGAGACAGACTCGACACAGACCTCAGGGCAGTTGGCTGGGCTTCGGCCTGCTCCCTATCTGGCAGTGTGGTCGCTGGCTGCAGCTCTGGCGTAGGAACAGGTGTGCGGTCTGTCCGTCCTGTCCATCCTGTCCCTTGGTTGCCGTCGTGCCTCAGTGTGGAGGACGCCGCCCTTGCCCTTAAAGAAGGCGAAAAGTCCCTTCTCCCTCGCCTGCTGCATCTCCTGGCGTTGTCTCGGTGTAAGGTTGCCAGATACTCCAATCATCCTCTCTCGGAGTTCGTTGCGCTTCTGTAAGATCGCTATCTTCGTCACAGATCGAAGCACGCGAGCGATGAGTGGTCTGGTCTTGTCAGGTGTACGTCTGCCCATCCTATGAGCCAGCACGATGTCGGTCATGGCTATTGGTGTAGACAGCACAGAATTCACGACCTCCGTGAATGTAACTTCGCAGTCCTCGTGCTTCCCGCCCTCTTCTTCCGGTACGCCGTAGAATAGGATGTCTCAGCGGTCACGAATGTCACGATCTTCCAACTTGCTTTCGACCTCACGAAGCACTTCATTCTTTCTTTTCTGTTCATCCACTATTAGGTCAATTTCTTCTTCATGATTGTTGACTTGGTCCTGAACTTTCCTATTTCCCTCTCTATGTTTCCTATTCTTCACTAATATCGGTCAGCTTGACCTGCATATTTCCTCACTTCTGCAGCTATGCCTGACATCTGTTCCACAATAGCTTTCACAGCCCCATCAACGATTATCTGCTCCCTCGTCTGCTTCAACAGGCCTGGGTTGGCGCTCGATGTCATTGTTTAAAAGCAGGATTCCAGATCGATCGAAGGTGTACATCGAGGGGATTGCCTGGAGAGTGGCTTCATGCGACACATTAGCGTGCATGTTCCCTTCATACGTTGCTAGCACCAAAGTCAAAACACAGTTCGAAAGGCATAGTGCCTGTCCCAACATGGCGTACCCATACATCGTGCAGAGTCAAACAGTGCAGATCATAAGACAAGCGGAATAGTCAGTCCAAAAATCCCAATCAGACTCAGGGTTGTACGCTGCACATACCTTGTGACGTCGCCGCGGTTTGCTGCAAGCAGCAAACACACCGATTCGGCGTCGATAGGTCTCAGCATCAACACCCATGGTTGACGCGAACACTGCTCACTCAGTTCAGCACAACTGTATCTCACATCCAAAAAATGTCACTTAAATGCTCCGGAAAGACGTCAACAACAGACTCAGCTCCAATGCTACAATCAAAGAGCTTTTCACCATCACCTTGACCGCTGAAACACTTCATTGGAAGACACTGTCTCGAGACAACAGTCCAAAACTGCGGAGCTCCGCCTAACACGTCCTTACAGACGGCTGCACCCAGAGTGGGGGGAGAGAGAGAGAGAGAGAGAGAGAGAGAGAGAGAGAGAGAGAGAGAGAGAGAGAGAGAGAAGGAGAGAGAGAGAGAGAGAGAGAGAGGGAGAGAGAGATAGACATAGAGATAGATATAGATATACATAGATATAGATATACATATAAATAGATAAATAGATATGCCTTCACCTGTTGAATTAAGGAGATGATTTCATAATAACAAATTAATCCTCTGATGCTGTGTTTCTTTCCCTCTGGGGTTCTTTAATCTTATTTTCTTAATATTTTGATTTTATGTGCTAAATGTTGTGCTTGAATGTATGCATAAATGAGCTCACATGTGGATGCATATTGTGCACGAATTCTTTCAGTGTTACTTGTCAGAACAGAGAAGTCTGAATTGAGTGCTGACTGGAATAGTCTAAAGTGTGAATCAGGACTCATTATCATGGGCTTGCTAATATAATATATCAGTGCAATGTGAAGGTTTAATTACTTTTCTTCATCTTTTTCAGAAAAACTCGTTTGGAGGTAAACAATGTCCTGGAGGTGAAGCAGATCTACAATGTGATTGGCTATATCCATGGAGCTGTAGAACCAGGTACGCCATACAGATTTTTTTCTCACAGTCCCTTCATCATAGACCTACTGCATCTCCCTTCATCATAAACCTACTGCGTCTCCCTCCATCATGGACCTACTGTGTCTCCCTCCATCATAGACCTACTGTGTCTCCCTCCATCATAGACCTGCTGTGTCTCCCTTCATCATAGGCCTACTGCGTCTCCCTTCATCATAAACCTACTGCGTCTCCCTCCATCATGGACCTACTGTGTCTCCCTCCATCATAGACCTACTGCATCTCCCTCCATCATAGACCTACTGTGTCTCCCTCCATCATAGACCTACTGTGTCTCCCTTCATCATAGACCTACTGTGTCTCCCTTCATCATAGACCTACTGCATCTCCCTTCATCATAGACCTACTGCGTCTCCCTTCATCATAGACCTACTGTGTCTCCCTTCATCATAGACCTGCTGTGTCTCCCTTCATCATAGACCTACTGTGTCTCCCTTCATCATAGACCTACTGTGTCTCCCTTCATCATAGACCTGCTGTGTCTCCCTTCATCATAGACCTACTGTGTCTCCCTTCATCATAGACCTACTGTGTCTCCCTCCATCATAGACCTACTGTGTCTCCCTTCATCATAGACCTACTGCGTCTCCCTTCATCACAGGCCTACTGTGTCTCCCTTCATATACCTACTGCATCTCCCTTCATCATAGACCTACTGCATCTCCCTTCATCATAGACCTACTGCGTCTCCCTTCATCATAGACCTACTGTGTCTCCCTTCATCATAGACCTACTGCATCTCCCTTCATCATAGACCTACTGTGTCTCCCTTCATCATAGACCTACTGCGTCTCCCTTCATCATAGACCTACTGTGTCTCCTTCATCATAGACCTACTGTGTCTCCCTCCATCATAGACCTACTGTGTCTCCCTCCATCATAGACCTACTGTGTCTCCCTCCATCATAGACCTGCTGTGTCTCCCTTCATCATAGACCTACTGCGTCTCCCTTCATCATAGACCTACTGCGTCTCCCTCCATCATAGACCTACTGTGTCTCCCTCCATCATAGACCTACTGCATCTCCCTCCATCATAGACCTACTGTGTCTCCCTTCATCATAGACCTACTGTGTCTCCCTCCATCATAGACCTGCTGTGTCTCCCTTCATCATAGACCTACTGCGTCTCCCTTCATCATAGACCTACTGCGTCTCCCTCCATCATGGACCTACTGTGTCTCCCTCCATCATAGACCTACTGCATCTCCCTCCATCATAGACCTACTGTGTCTCCCTTCATCATAGACCTACTGTGTCTCCCTTCATCATAGACCTGCTGTGTCTCCCTTCATCATAGACCTACTGCGTCTCCCTTCATCATAGACCTACTGTGTCTCCCTTCATCATAGACCTACTGCATCTCCCTTCATCATAGACCTACTGCGTCTCCCTTCATCATAGACCTACTGTGTCTCCCTTCATCATAGACCTACTGCATCTCCCTTCATCATAGACCTACTGTGTCTCCCTTCATCATAGACCTACTGCGTCTCCCTTCATCATAGACCTACTGTGTCTCCTTCATCATAGACCTGCTGTGTCTCCCTTCATCATAGACCTACTGCGTCTCCCTTCATCATAGACCTACTGTGTCTCCCTTCATCATAGACCTACTGTGTCTCCCTTCATCATAGACCTACTGTGTCTCCCTTCATCATAGACCTACTGTGTCTCCCTTCATCATAGACCTACTGCGTCTCCCTTCATCATAGACCTGCTGTGTCTCCCTTCATCATAGACCTACTGTGTCTCCCTTCATCATAGACCTACTGCGTCTCCTTCATCACAGACCTACTGTGTCTCCCTTCATCATAGACCTACTGCGTCTCCCTTCATCATAGACCTACTGTGTCTCCCTTCATCATAGACCTACTGTGTCTCCCTTCATCATAGACCTACTGCGTCTCCCTTCATCATAGACCTACTGTGTCTCCCTTCATCATAGACCTACTGTGTCTCCCTTCATCATAGACCTACTGTGTCTCCCTTCATCATAGACCTACTGCGTCTCCCTTCATCATAGACCTACTGAGTCTCCCTGTGCGATTCATATGAGGTGAATAAATAGGGACATCATGACATGACTTGTTCTTACTCAAGAGAGTTTAATTGATTTCATGCTTAATGGTTTTACATAGCCTCATTAACAGTCCTTTCATCAAGGCAAAACCATTAAGAAACTTTGCCCTGGCACCAGTAGAGACAACGCAGGACTTTTAGTAAATACATTTCTTTAGTTACTTCACAGATTTCTGCACTAATGTAGGATCATTTTGATGACTATTGCCACAAGACAAATATCAGGTTTATATTAAGTTGACTTATCATCCATAAAAAGCAAGTGTAACATACAGCCAGAGCCACTCTATAGCCCCCTGGTAAACTGGAAGCCCTGGCTGCAGAGCTTTCGAGGCCTTCTTCAGCAGCTCTACCAGGGGGAGCCCCAAGTAGCGACACAGACTACCAAGGCATGTTGGGATAGGGTCAGATCATTCAGAACCAACCAAGCAGTCAAATCACCCAGGAAGAGCACACGGCGCCCCCTCAGGGACTCATATCCCCAGTGCTGAATGAACTTCATTGGCTGCTTGTTACTCTCAGGGTAGACCTCAAGATTACCTGCCCCTTGTACAAGTGTCTGTGTGGATGCACCTGAGAGAGTTGCTAACAATCAATACTCCACCAAGAAACCTCAGGTCCGCAACCTAAGAATTACTAATAGAACCAAACATGAATTTTATTTTTAAAATATGGCCAGTGCTCCTTTTCATTTCCTGGAGCACTCCTGCAGAACGACTTTCTGAAGCCCATGATATTATGGGACTCCTGTATTTCTATCAAAAAGCTGCTGAAGACGCTACTTTTCCCCAGAATAGATGCATTTTGAGCACCTCGGCGTAATGGAGATCAGTGCCTTGAAAATGCTCATACATTCATGCTCTTATTATGATGGTTTGCATTGTGCCACTGTATCCATGTTTTTTCCTGTTTCTTCAGACCGCTATGTGTTGATGGGGAACCACCATGATGCCTGGGCCTTTGGTGCTGTTGACCCTCTCTCAGGCTCCGCAGCCCTCACAGAGATTGTCAGACTGAATGGAGAGATGCTGAAACTGGGTAGGTGAACCTACAAATGAAATGACATGAATAGCATAAGCACTCAATGGCTTGGGACCTGGATTCAAATATCCTATTCAGAGAGAACAATATTGGGAAGAAATGAAGATGTTGGATCATCAAGACATCACAATGTGTGTGCTATGATTGTAATTGATAAGGTGATACCATTTTGGGTGTCTGACACCAGATCTTCATGGACTCATGTCCCATTGTCAGATATTGAAAATCTTCTGAGTCCTTGGATTGTACCATGGATCCTATATAGAATGGATGGCTGACTGTGGCGTGTAGAGAAAGAAGTTCGCCGATAGCCTCGTTTTCAATCCAAAACTGATTGTACTTCCGGTTGCTCCGCTTTCAATGGCCGATGCCTTTGTTAGTGTAAACACCTGGCGAAAATCACGATTTTTGTGTCTTAGTTTTAGCCATCTTAATTTTTTCTCCGCATAAGTTGGTGGGAAAATGGGTCTAGTTTGTAACCCTGTGTTTAGTTTTGTTGTCAGCCATTTCTGAAACGCCTAATTACTTCCAGAGTCAACCACAGTGTGTTGCGAAATGAGTGACAGTGATACAAAAGCTGCCATGGTTCCTAAACCAATATCAAGGAGGGCGAACAGTACTTCAGATGGAGCCAAGTGTTGTGTTGTTGATTGTAAGGTATCATCAGTGGCATGCAGGGGACTTTCTTTCGTTGGAATTCCAAGAAAAGGTGTCAGTGAAGCGAAAGACAAATGGAGATCAGCCATCATTGCTAAAATTGATCGAGTGAACGAAGCATTCAACCCAGACATGGCCAAGATCTGCAGTCGACACTTTGACGATGCTTGCATCAAACGAGATACGTTTCTTTCATTATAATTTGTTTCAGTGGGATGCGGGTGTGTTAGACGTCTTTTGTCTTTGAAATCAAAACAAATCTTCACCTCATCTTGGACAGAACAGCGTACATTCTTCGCGCACTTCTATTTATAGCTGCCGCGCGGACCTCACCGACACCAGGAATTCGCTCCACAGTGGCGTCATTAGTAGCAGACGAACTATAGATAGCCTGACCAAAGTGCTTTGTTTTCCGTCAAAAGTGGAATGAAAGGTCGGGGAAAGAGGAACACAATCAGACGCAATGAAAGCATCAGTCACGGCCATGCCATCCCTACTGCATTCCGTCACACACGCTTTCACTCACACAAATAGGCGCGCACGATCTCGAGCCATTTAAACTGCGATTGCTCACTTTCGTCTCCCACTCCTCTGCCTTCCACCCTCATGCCAACGTCGAGATCGAAATGACAGCAGATATTCACACAACATCTACACGAACATTTACACACAGACGGCGCACACACTTACACACAGACTATGTACTTCTCTCGCTCCCTCCAAGCAGATCGAGTCGGGCTGTCGAGACAGGGAAGCGGGCAAGCAGTCCGAACAGCCTGACCAAAGTGCTTTGTTTTCTGTCAAAAGTGGAATGAATACCATTTTTTTTACTGCAAAGTGTGTCTGGGATGCCTGCAAATGTACTTACAGTTTCAACTGATGGAATAAATCATCACTGTTTGAACAATTATCTGTTTTACTTAGCATGAGAATTCGCTCGACAGCGGCGTCCATAGTAAGCCGAGTAACCGGAAGTGCAATCAGTTTTGGATTGAAAACGAGGCTATCGGCGAACTTCTTATATGACACAGCGCGTGCAGGCAGAGCGAGCCAGCCATCCATTCTATATAGGATCCATGGATTGTACATCATTTCATGAAATAATTCTGTACAAGTCAGATTTTATTAAAATAATCTTTTTGTTTGTAGATCAGCATAATATGGTTGCAGATGAGGAAAAAGAGAAGCATTTTTCTTTTGCACTGTAGGTGCAGCAACCTGTTGTCTGTTTGTTCTGTTGCCCCAAATGGGCAGCCTTTCAAATTATCAGTTACAGTCTGCTTTGCCTTTTTTTCTGCTTGGGAATCCTGCACTAGTGAAGTGCTGTTGTCCATAACGATAATCATTGCATTACTGTCTGTCACACACCCTTGGAAAGTGTTTATTCTTAACCCTTTCCATTGGACATATGCATGTGTACACACTTAATTAGTCACACTCTATGCAACACTGGCAGTCATTGCTTCCCTTTTTGTGGTGCTTGAATAATGCTCGGTACAATCAGCATACTTCCATTTCCAGCCACAGTGGAGATGACCTGAGTTATACATGTATGCAGAGAAAGTTGGTACCTCTGTTCTCTGTTCTAAAGTGCTGCATTCCTGTTGGCAGGCCACCGCCCACGGCGCTCCATGGTGTTCTGCAGCTGGGACGGCGAGGAGCTGGGACTGCTGGGCTCCATCGAGTTTGTGGAGGTAGGTGGCTTTGGGCCTTCTGGGACACACATTTCCATTTTACCCATCCATAGAGTCCATCCACACAGAAAGTCCATGATAAATGGTCACCTTAACCTCCCTTAATTTTGCTTGTGTTGGGGGTGGGGTGGGTGTTGAGATGTATATGTGAATCTTTGTTTTCTGTATTCTAGCAGCTGGTGGTGTGTGTATGAATGTATGTGCATGTGGATGAGCTCATGCATGCATCCATCTCTCTCTTCAGAACATGATGGCTCTTGAAGGTTTTTTCCCCCCAAACATTTTTGCCTTGATGCTTTCACATTCTAACCATGCTGTACCTATTTTGTTTCTAATGATGAAAATGTTGATGCATCATTTCGGCTATGTACAGGCCGTAGTTGATGATGATTATAAAGCTTTATATCATCTTCTTATTTTCCTGAAGACATTTTGGGGGGGATATTTCATCCCCAGTCACCACTATGCAGCATCCAGGAACCAGTTTAACTCCTGGGTAAAATTATGATGAATGTGCCTTTACCTCTGCAGGAGAACATGAAGGTGCTGTATGAGAGGGCAGTTGCCTACCTGAACATGGACTATGCTGTCAACTACCCCTACACCCTGCGCGCTGCTGCCAGCCCTCTGCTCCAAGACATCCTCTATGCTGCTGCCAAGAAGGTGGGTGATCACAGTGCTCTACTCTCAGTACTTGCAGGTATAAAAGCATTGATGACCCTCCTCAGTGCCTGTTGGGACCTTATAGTCTTGCTGACTTGAATTACTCTGATCATCTCTGTTGATTTCCTAGTGAATGACCTAACATAGCCTACAAAGGCTGATAGACCATGAAGCCTCACTCATTCATCCATCCATCCATCCATTCATTCATTCATACATCCATTCATTCATTCATTCATTCATTCATACATCCATTCATTCATTCATACATACATACATTCATTCATTCATTCATTCATTCATTCATTCATTCATTCATTCATTCATTAATCCATTCATTCATTCATTCAATCATTCATTCATTCAATCAATCATTCATTCATTCATTCAAGCTTGTCCACTTTCGCCATGACCAAAGTGACGTATGTCTGCAGGTACCCAGCCCAGAGAGGGACGGCAACTCCCTGTACGAGATGTGGAGGCAGAGGCCCATGAACTCCACACACCCTGTGCCAAAGGAGCCAGAGTGAGTTACTGAGAGGTCACCAGTGCTAGGTGATCTTTTCTTCTTGTGGTAACAACAGTAACAGGAAAAGATGATGGAATAGTGTGCATGCATGCATATGAGTGTG